>VDFB02299027.1:84256-134209 GCA_007258455.2 Sequoia sempervirens | reverse complement strand
ATGAAATCCATCCACTTCGTCTTGTCAATTGTAACAGGCTCCTTACAAGCTTTCCAAGCCTCTATGAAATTAGGATCTTCAAGATACAATGTCTTGAGTTCATTAAACCCAACCACTTCAATTTGCACCTTTGTCAACAATGTTTTCTCCTACTTAACAAGTAATTCCCAACCCCATTCACTTCCCACTCCCATGTTTCTAAAATAGAGGTATAGCTTTGTGTGCACCAACACCCATTTCATATGCCTTCCATTTACTCCTTTCCTAATTTGTCAGAGATAATGCTTGATGATCAGTAAACAAAAAAAACTCCTTCGACAGCAAATAATGTCTCCATTTCTTTAATGCTTGAACTATTGCATAAAATTCCTGATCATATATAGAATACTTTCTCTTTGTATCATTTAAATTTTCATTGAAATAGGCAATGGGCTCACCTTCTTGGCTCAACACTGCTCTAATGGCACAACCACTAGCATCAAAATCCACCTGAAACACCTTAATGAAATCTGGGAGGGATAAAACTAGTTGCTCTATCACCTTTTGCTTCAATAGATCAAAACTCTTTATTGCTCTAGTGCTCCACTTGAACTCTTTTCTATCCCCTCTCATTGTTTCAGTCAGGGGTGCACAAATACTACTGAAGTTTCTAATGAAATTTCTATAAAAATTGGCCAAACCATGGAAAGATCTCACCTTAGTAGCAGTTCTTGGGGTAGGCCATTCTAGAATAGCCTTCACTTTCTCTGGGTCCATCTTGAGACTTTTTGTCGAGACAACAAACCCCAAGTACACTAACTCCTTCACAAAACTACACTTCTTCAGATTAATCAAAAATTTCTCTTTTCTCAAAATTTCAAAGACTCTACGAATATGCATCAAATGCTCACCTAGGGACTTACTGAATATCAAAATGTCATTTAAGTACACAATAAAAAAATTCCCCAAAAACTATTTCAATACCTCATTCATGAGCCACATGAATGTGCTCAGTGCATTGGTTAGCCCGAAGGGCATGACCAACCACTTATACAGACCATCTTTGGTCTTAAAGGCAGTCTTCCATTCATCTTCCTCATGAATCTGGATCTGTTGATATCTGCTCTTTAGGTCAATCTTTGTGAAGTACTGTACTCCACTCCAACATTCCATCAAATGATCCATCCTTGGTAGGGGAAATCTGTATTTGATTGTTATCTTGTTTATGGATCGGGAGTTTGTGCACATTCTCCACTCCCCATCCTTCTTTGGTGCTAGTACTGCAGGTACTACACATGGACTCAAACTCTCTTGAATCAATCCCTTTCTCAACAACTCCTAAACTTTTCTATTCAACTCCTCATTTTCTCCAGGAGTCATTCTGTGAGCTGCCTTATTTGGAAAACTGGCTCCAAAGATCAAGTCAGTCTGATGACTGATCTTCCTCACTAGTGGTAAACCCTCATGAACATTATCGGAAACAATCTTCTGAAACTCATCCAATAACCTAGAAACTTCTATTGGCACATTCCCACTATCCTCTTTATCCATTCTAGGAATCAATGCATAACATAGATGCTCATGATTCATGCCTTCTAATAATTTCCTTCCATCAACATAACAAACTTTAACACTACTACATACCTTTTCTTTGGCCTCCTTCAGCGGTTTCAACTTATGTCTGACTCCATCCTTCGTTAGGGAATAAGTGTTTGCATGGCCATCATATATAGCTCGCCTGTTGAACTGCCACGACCTCCCCAAAAACATGTGACATGCATTCATGGGGATGATATCATATAGTACCTCATCATGATAGCTCCCGATCTTGAATTTCACTAGGCACTACTCATTGACCAAAACTTTGTGGTCTTTCTACAACCAAGCAATCCGATATGAATGTGGATGCCTTTCCCTCAACTTCAGCTTCACAACCATCTCTTCTGACACCAGATTATCAGTGCTCTCATTGTCAATAATGACATCACAACATTTTCCTTCACATTTACACCTTGTGCGAAACGAATTCTTCCTCTATTTTGGCTCCTTCTCTTTAGTCACCAGGGCTCTTCTAACCACTAGGGCTTCTCCCCTTTCAACATCATCTGATTGCTCAGATTGAGCCTCCTCATCTACATGTGCAACCCTACCACATCCTTCTAGTATTTTGTCTAGCCTTCCTTGGTGTTGTGGACATTCATAGGCTCAATTCCCTTCTTCACCACATTGGAAACAAGTTCCTCTAAAACCACCTCTTGCAAATCCTTTCCCAGATCTACCTTGTCCTCTACCTCTTTGATCACCACTATTTTGATCATGAGGATGGTAGAATTTATCATTCCTATGGCCTCGACTGGTACCCACATCTCCATTCTTCTTCTCATCCTCATTTCGGCTTCTAGAAGATCTTCCACTACCCCTTCAGCTTTGACCTCCTCATCCTTTCTGCTTGTTGTCGGATCTTTTTTCCAACTTGTCTTCAACTTTCAGAGAAAACTGATACGCATCCTCAATGGTGGCCATTCTAACGAGGCTTAGGTCCTCTTGAATGCTCGGTCGTAACCCATTAAGATAATGAGCTACCTTCTCCTTGTTGGCCTCTGCATGGCTCGTTCTAATGATCATCCTATGAAAATCCTCTGTGTATTCTTTCACATATCTACTTCCTTGCTTCAACCCTTGCAATTTCTTTAGCAGATCTAACTCGTAGTCTACTGGTATGAACTGCTTCTTCAATTTCTCCACCATGCGATCCCAACTGCTAATCTTTCCTTTTCCTCTTCGATTTTTCTCTAATTGGACCTCTTTCCACCAAATATTTGTGTGGCCCTTCAGCTTTTTTTTTTGCAAACTTAACCCGATCTAGGTCCTCTACTTCTTCATACTCGAAATACTCTTCTAGCTCGTTGATCCAGCCGATCAACTCTTTCAGGTTTAGACTTCTGGAATAACTAGGAACTTCTATTCTGGGTCTTTTTTGATCTTTGAAATAGCCCTTATCAGCTGCATTTGATCTTGATCAATCACTTCTTCTTCCTCTTCTACATCTGAATCTTCCACCTCTTTTTCATCCTTGCTTTCTCCTCTCCTTCTCAGGTTTAACCCTCTTCTCATCTGTTCCTATAATGCATCAATTTGTCTCTGGAGGGCTCTGAAACCCTTAGCTACCAATGGATCTCTTCCACCAACATTTCTGCCACCTCTAGCACCACCACACCTACCAAGCATCACTCTTGGAGGCATCTTGAAGATCTTGAACCCACAACCACAGTCTTGGTGCAAATTGCCTCACGATCAGTGATTTGTCCAAACACTCAAGAAAACCTGCTTTGATACCACTCGATAAGGGTGCTACCCCGAGACACAAAATAACACTCACAAAATAGAGAATAATATTTTATTCAAAAATATAGAATTCTTACATGCAGAGGATCTCAAATCCTCAAGCTCTGCAATACAGGGAAATTGAAAAAATTACAGAAGTTCCTCTTTCACAGCATGCAAACTCTTTTTCCCAATAAGCTACCCAAAAATTAGAAACTAGCCCATAAATAGACTCTTTTTAGTTTGGAGCCAAAAACAACATTCCAGTTATTATTTTTGGTGGTTTGGCCCCAAAATTACAATTTGAAATTCAAAAATTGAGTCCTAATTTGAAAATTGGCAATTTTCCAAAAATCGGCCAACTTCCGGAAGCCATAACTTTTGATCCAAGACTTCATTTTTTGAACTGTTTGAACCGTTGGAAAGGTCTCAGAGTGAAGAATGAACTAAGAGCTTGATCCACCAATTCCCATGATTTCTAGGCCTGTACAAGATCATTTAGTGCCTCAAACTAGACTTAGAAGGTTTTTTTAGGGCAAAAAGCAGAAACTGAAACTTGAATAAATTTCAAACCGTGAATGATCTTGACCTGATTCTTTCACCAAAGTGCTTATTTTTTCGTCCTGAACCTTCCCATAATTTTTTTTCTTCCCACACCTTCAAATTCACACTTGCTAAAAATAGCAGTTGAGCAAAAAAAGCAGAAAAATAGTTCTGAAAGTTGGGAACTCTTATTCGACGAAAAAGGGTATGCAAAAATGCAAAAACATCTACAAAAAGAAAACAAAAGGAACATAAATGGAAAGCATATTTTTGGGTGATGCAAGAATTTTCCTCACACCACTAGATGCTCCTGCATCATATTTTGACGTGTCATGCGAACACTAAGGGCGACACTTGTTAGTATGACACATCCGCACCTGTTGCTTATGACTTTCATCACAAACACATTTTTTTATATAGCGGTTTGAAAGAGCTTGAATTTACCTTATTTTTTCTTGGGTCGTTCCCACCTTTCGAAGTAGGGTGGTAGGCCCTCTAAAGATATACAAAAGCAAGGAAGTACGTTTGTTGTTCGATCTCCCAAGTCAGATGACGCAAGGAGAGAGAATTCACAATGCATTTTCCTTACACTAGCATGGGGTTCATTTTAAATCCAAATTGAAATATGTGGGTGATTATACAAAATGTCAAAGGAATTCTTGTGATTCCTAAGATCACCAAGTGGTGCGAGAGAAGAGCATACACATTCAATGATGAAAATGTAAATCACAAGACATACTAAACACTTGTTAATTTTAATCCTTAAAGCAAAGGCAAGTTCATTTTAAGCACCAAACAAAGTGTTAAGTTGTGTTCAATTTTAAACCCAAAGTAAAATGGTGTGAGGGTTCAATTTTAATTGATTTGAGCATTCATTTTAAAACCCAATTGAAAGCTAGTGTGGTCCTAAAGCATGAAATGAAAAGAATGATAAATGGGTTATAATTTCTACAAAAGTGTCAAAACACTTGTCACAATTATAATATTTAAAGCTAAGAATGCTTCTTCACTTCAACTTTTATCATCCAACCTACAAAACCCAGTTAGCCTAAAAACCAAAACAAAGTCAGAGGCATGTTAGTGATTTGATGAAGTAAAAAAAATTAAAGCACATGCTAAAAATCACATTGTTTTTTCCTACCAAACAAAGAGTGTCATTATTCATGATAGCAATGCCATAAATCAAATGAGTGTCGCTTTGGTGAAAATTAGCTTTTCTCTACAAAAGGATAGTGATGACGATAGTTTTGCCATTTGGGAGTGTCGTCGTTTGTAAATTCACAATACCTCTAAAAAATATTAGCATCATCATTTATTTTAATTAGTTCCAGTGTATTAATTAGGCATCGTTGTATCAGATGGTAATAGTGTCACTATATGGCAATGCCTTACAAAGGCGTCGCTAAAATATCCTAGAGTGTCATTGTATCTGCAAAAATTAGAAAAATGGACTTCAAGAGATAAATTTGTTAAATGTGATCAGTTATGCTGTCCTAGTGCCAAAATGTGACCGACGAATTAATATGGGTTGAATACACTTGATCCATGAGGATACAAAGTATAATCATGCCCCTAAATGTCAATCCAATAGAGATAATTCAATTTAAACTAAACTAAGCATTTATCAAAACTAACATGCTAAACTATGAAAGCTTTTAAAATGCCTACTCTAATCCATTGAAACTTATCCTATTGGGGGAGTGGTCACATGTTGATGTGGAATGACAACCCTTTCCCAATCCCATGGATAAATGAGCCTGTTCCAATCAGTTTAATGGAAGAAAATTGATTAAAATGATAAGAAATATGTGATGAAACATTATTTAAAGCTAAATGAACATGATGCAAGCTATTTTAACTACTATGGGTGTATGCAAGCTTAATATAAATGAGTTCTAAACTAAAAAAGATTCAAACCCTAATTATCAAATAAACTAAATGGATGCATTATGTTACCATAGAAGCCATTAATGAAAGCTAAGCTATTATGCAAGTAATTTAAACTAAAAAAGATGCTAAATGTGAATGCATGTGCAAATGATTTTAACAACATAAGTTTGATGTTAAAATATGGACCCATTTGTCTCCAAATAGTGACCTATTTAGAGGAGGACAAATGAGAAATGGAGGGTTGAGATTAAAAAGGTTAATCAACAGTCAAAGATGGAAGAAGTTGGAGGCATGGATCATGGATTCTCATCAATGATGAGATTTAATCAAGTGTTTGACTTTGTCTAAACAAACACACTTTTAACTTGCACAAGAGGTCACAAGTTAACTTGCACAAGAAGTCAAGTAAGTTAGTTAGAAAAGAAATATTCCCCTTTTTCAAATGAGTGAGGATAGAGAATATTCTTTGGAATATTCTCATAGGTGAGGGAAATAGACATTTAGTAAATTAAAGCAAGGTTTAATTGTGCAAAAGGGGGAAGGAATATTCCATAGGAATACTCCTTTTGGAGGAATGTGTAAAGGAGAAATATTGGAATATTCCTTTGTAAGTGGGGGGGAATTAGATTTAATTATGTAATTGATAATTAAACAAAGGTTTAATTATACAATTAGGGGAATTAGATGACATTCATTAAATAAAGTGATTTAATGAAAAGGGGAGATATGAAATGACATTTAATTAAATAACTTAGGGTTATTTAATTAAATAAGAAGATTCAGGGATTTAAATTAAATAGTTTGATGTATTAAATTTAATAAGATGAAATGTTAGCATGAAAGGGGGTGAATTAACCGAATTAAATTAATTAGGTTAATAAATGCAAATGACACAATTAATTAATTAGCTAGGCTAATTTAATTAATTAAGTGAAAAGAGAATGGGTTTTTAGGAGGAAATGATGTTAGTATACCTTATTCGAGTGTATGATATCATTCAAAACATTTTTCAGTGTCTACAATTTTTAATATTTCAAAAAATGACTTTCATTAAATGTTTTAAATAAATCTTTAATTAAATAAAATTTTATTAATTTAAAGTTTTTCTTTAATAATTTTATTATTAATTTTTTTTAATATTTAAAAATATATATATATTTTTTCTAATAATTTTTATTAAAATTATTTAATAAACATTGCTAATTAATTTTAATAAACTAAAATTAGAAAAATAATAATTTTCTTTATTAAATATTTTAAATAAAAAATTTTAATTTTTGTATTATTAATTTATTTTAATAAATTTTTAATAATAATTTTTTTTAAAATCAAACTTTTAATTAAGTTTTTTCCAAAATTAAATTCACATCAATAAATAAACTTGGGAAAATTTTAAGCCTACCTGTCACGCTCCACATTGCATCGATCGTTCGCTTCTCTAACCGGCAGCCAAAATGAGCCAATTGCTCCTATCATAATGGTGGCATCTAATAGTAGGGCATCTTTCATGGTCATCTATTTTAGCACACATTTATGCATGGCTTCTTCATCATCATTTCCAAATTTGCATCATCATTGTTGTGGTCCTTATCCTCTATGTAAATGCATTAAATAATTTCTCACAATCTTGTCACTTCAATATACTCTATCATATTTCATGCTTCTTTGGATTTATATATGTATTAAGTGTCAAATCCTATATACACAACAAATGTAGCAACTAGTTACCTATGCATGTTGGTGTGATGGACTAGATACCATTTTGAAACTCATATTATGGAAGCAATCTAGTTGTATTTAGAAAGTTAGGTTCTACATCTAGAGATTTGGAATCTATCTCCAATTGAGATAGGGATATACCAATCTATCATTTTGAGAGTGTCCAATTGATACTCATGTAGTGGTCTCCTTGATTCTGATCTTATTCCTATTGTGGTGTGCATTCATCAACAATTCTTCATCAATTAATTTTGCACTTAATCATGAGTTGAAATTTTAAACTCAATCACCATTTATGTTCACATCTTCTACAGTGGTATTTTATTCTTTCTATCAATGTTTGTCATAGTTTGACAATTTTTTGGAGTAGTATTTGGAGGACTTGTCATCATTTTTGGTCCATCCTCTACATCAATCTTCACATTGTTCTACATTGTCCCCTTCTCATGTAATAAGATTGGGACTCTTGACATTGTGACATTTGAGTAGAGAATTATATCCTTTCCTCATATTCATTTAAGGAATGGGAAGGTATCCTGCATGTATCATTGGCTTTATTTATTCCTAAGGGGAGGAATTTTGTTTGGCGATCTTGTACCATCTTCAAAGTACCATGTTGAGCATCCACCATTAGTGTAGGAGATTGTTTATTCGGGGGGGTCACCTAACACTATTGTATTTGACTACAAATTCTAACGAATGTTTGGTGACATATCAACAAAATATTGTTGACTTACCGATGCAACACTAATTTAAATTTCATTGTTGGATTTTCATCAATTTAACAACCAATTTGTATACGTCAAAACCACAACCCAACATCATCAGTCACACCACAAAAAAATGTTGGCAGTGCCCATTGAAAAATCAACATAAATTCATCCATCTATCGATGCAAAAAATAACAAAATGTTGTTGAACGCTAGTTTGAAATCGTAAAAAAAACACCAAATGTTTGTCCATTTTCTAATGAGGTGGAGCAAACCATCGTTGACAGTATGACAAAAAATACATCGCGTGTACAACAACCTCATCACAAATTTTTGTGGTTCGTCGAGCTATGTTCGTCAAAATTGTGATGAAACCCTATAGTTTTTTTTAAAAAATTATTTGTTCAAACATCTTCCCTCCCTAACATGGTTATATGTATTACACGAAATATTGAAATATTGAAAAGTGAATTACCTTATTGAGCTTCTCTTTGTTTTGAGAATAGTTTAATATTCTCTACAGTTTAACAGGGCCAACCACGTGACAGTGGAAGCTCATTTGCCCCTCTGCTCCCCCCTGCCCCCTCACATCACTCTCAATTCCCCATACCTGATCATATAACATTAATCATTCATTCATCCATTAATAACATATATCATTCATTCATTAACATATAAAATTCATTCATTAACATATTCACATTCATTCTTTCAGTTTTTACATATTATAAAAAAATATGGTTGTCAAAAATATCAGTTTTTAGCATTCATTAACATATTATCAAAAATATGGTTGTCATAATATGATTACATTCATTTTATTTTTTTTCTTTTTTGCAGCTAAAAAAAGAAGTGGAGTATCATTTTCTAAATCATCTATCCCCCCTTCAATTTTTCTGCCCTCTACTCATGATCTTAATGTATGCCTAGTCGTGTACTCATGATGTGGAGGCTGCTGCAAGGGGGGGTCTGCTGCAATAACAAAGAAATGTTAAATTGATATGTTTTATTATTATTGTTACAAGTATTTCATTAATTAAAAGAACATTAGAGTGGCACTCTTTACTTGATGGGGCCACATCATGTTCCTGATCTTGTCTTATAGCCTCATGCTCAACATACTAAACACCCTCTAAATCCTCTAGAGTTGAAACATGAAAGGTTACATTAATTAATACACCAACTACAATTAAATATGTTTAAAAGAACATTAGAGTGGTCCTCTTTACCTAATGGGGAAACTTCATGTTCCTGATCTTGTCTAGCCTGATCATGCTCAAAATGTTGATCACACTCTACATACTCTAAAGTTGAAACACAAAAGGTCACATTAATTAATACACCAATTGCAATTAAAGATGTTTAATTGTATTAATCCATACTGTGTTTTGTATAGCACACGAATACATCCAGTACCAGGATGCACACCATGACCTTCATCTACAGGTTGTGCTCCACCCTCACTAGGCTACATTCCAATTTCATGTGTAGTATTATCATTTCTTTCCTATTTAAAACAAATAGGAACATAATTATTTTATGGTGGAAATAAATATTGAATAGATTGCACAAGTATTCAATTTTAAATAAACTTCACTGAGTTTATTTACCTGCGTGTCGGATGCAGTGGAAGCTTGTGTTTGCCCAGTCAAGAGTCTTAGGTGTTCATCCACGACTCCATAGCCTTGTTGGAAGGCAATCTTCAGGTCATCTTCTATGGGAACTCTGTTGAATTTAGAGCCCTGCATTTTTGCATAAGATCATGAATTTTGCTTCTATGGTGTGATAAAAAAAAATTGTTTGCAATTTATTGTTTGGATGCAATATTTCATTTATTGATACTTACAATTCGTGTGGCTAATTTCATATAACCACCAGAGCCAAGTTTGTGTTTCCCATGTTTTTCTAGTCTTTCCTTTGTTACCTTTGATATGTCGGGAAACCTATGAAAAGTTTGAAATATGTTAGATTATGTAAAAAGAAAGAGTAATCAATATATAATTACAATGTTGATATTATCACATATCTTCCTTGGCCCGGTGGTGTCTTTCAATTTTTCTTTTCAACCTTCTCCTTTCCATCTGACACTAGGTCCTTCCACTCCCTTTCTGGAATTATGGGGGGACACTCATACTTTTTGTTCTTCTCTAAATGTGACCTATATTGGTCCCTCACATACTTTAGATAGGTACCAGCTTTCTTAAGGACCTTGGTTCGGTTGAATGTGTTATTACTGAATAACACAACTAAATGGTTAATGAGCTCATCTTTTAAATCTTGTTTTTGGGCATTCCACTGTGTAAGTATGGTGGTCCCAAAGATCTCCAATGTAATACCATTTAGATGTTTATAAAAAAAAATCATTTCCTTCAAAATGATCATGGGATCATTAGTCTAAAAAGAGTGATCAATAAGTAAATTTCAATTGGATTATATATAATAATAATAATTGAAACATTTTAAAGTACCTGATACCTTCTCTATCTTTATGGGAATGAAATCCTCAATCACCACAAATGTGACCGGAAATGTTTATGTACTAGTAATACGAGAAGATCTAGGAAATGCTGCTAAAACATCACCAGTACTAGTGGCCTCTACATCCCCAAGTACATGTCCTAATGCATGTTCTAGCATGTGTTAGCTACCAGAGGGTGCACTACCCGATGCTTGCATGCTATGCGTTGCTAAAATTTTAGTTGATAATATAGGCACAGATGATGGGGTCAGATGATGTGATGTATGCACAGGAAGATCAAGATTGACACTTGTACCAACCCCTACTCCTTGGGCAGCACTTGCAGTACCTTGATCATGGCCAGCAACATCATGAGGACGCAAAAAATATTGTAAAAACGACACATTTTAGTTCATGACATAGAAGGGTACAAAATATAAAACCATGAATGAACTTATGTTATAATTAAAGATCTCATGATAGCTTACTTGTAAGTTCTGTGCTCTCTCAATCAATATTTTAACCCTTTCTCTTATCTCATATGTTTGAGGCACTATGAATAAAAACTTAAGGATTTCTTCATTTCATTTCTTTGGGTCTTCCTTATCATATCCAGAGGGTTTACGGAATATGTGATGTCATCATCACATAATAGTGACTGTACCTCCCTATGGATGCTCTCCTCTACTATTGGTGCCTTTCCCTAATCATCCAACTATGACAAGAATGTTAAAAACATTATCAAAATTAATCCACTAAACTTATTAAAATACATAATAATAAAACATTTTGCTCGTATCTAATTCATACAATTACAATGAGGTAAACCTGTCGAGTAGAAGTGCTTAAATATGCATCACGATCTGTACTTTGGGCCAAAGCCTTCCCCCTACGATCAATGTCTCACTATGACAAATTAAATATAAATTTTTTTTACCAAAATGAAACCAATAAACTTACGAAAAAATAATAATAATAAAATGGTATATTGGAGTCATTAACTGGAGGTTGGGTAAAATGGTATTTAGTACGTACCACCCCCATAGTAACTGTGTTTTTATCTATGCGATTCAAATTGTAATCGATTAGCAACTCTTCCCCTGCAGTTATTGATTTTATCGCACATACAAATACATGGTTTCCCTCGTGCTCCTCGAATATGCAATTGGTTTGCTTATTTGTTGACCCAGGTCATGTACTATTTATAAAACTTGCAATATTCCCTAATGCTTTTTTCCTTCCGTCAATGTACATAGCCACTCCTTTATTTTGATCCTTATCTTTTAGCTGTATATAATTTGCTAATAGTGCATAGCTACGCATACTTCGTGTATGTCGAACAAGCTGCATCAAATCTTTGTAACTGTAATTGGGTCTGACATACTCCATCAATTCAATAACTTTTTTGTAATAGACCTTGATGCCATCCATGCAAAATAGGCCCAAACCATGTAATGACGATGGTGCTATAAGATATATCCTCTCGTTGACACAAAAATCTATCTTTATTAGAGGAATTTCCTTGGGTAACCATTGTTTCCATAGATGTTTGTACCTCAAGGGTACCTCGATGTCTCCTATGCTCTCATCATCATAAGAAAATGACTGCCCTTCAGCAAGAAAAATTCCATGCGTTTACATAATTTTATTCTAATCTTTTGACCTCTAGTTGATCTCCCTCTTTTAGAACTACTACATGTCTCACTTTACCCTTCTCTTCCCGAATTTACCTCGCTTGAGGAAGAAAGATCTGAAAAAATACCTATTTGGTGCTACCTACACTCATAAGGATGCTGGATGAAGTTCTTTCATGGTGATGTGATCCCAAGGTATGGGGTTGGAGGATTAAAAACCAAGGTTGTCACTACTAGTCAAATGCATATGGAGGTAACAATAGTTGTGAATGTATCAATAAACCTTGTAAGGGTCTGATGATCAGAGATCACTTGGTAAGCATGGGAATGGTTTGTACGGTCACCAATCTTATGTTTTGAAGCCTTGGGTTTTGGGAACATCTAGAGGAGTCATTGTCTTGTTTCTTGGAGGTTGATTGTGTTAGTTGGTGGAAGGTTGCTATTACTTTCTGTACCTGTCTATGAAATTTTTTGGACCACCTTCCTCGAAGATAATAGTCCTTCTGAGGTAGTACTGGTGTTTGGTTAGTTAGTTTCTGATTTTTTTTGGACCACCTTTGATGTGAAATATCCCCTCGTGCAACCATCCTTTTAGTCTATTTCTAAATGGACATACCCCTTGCCTTTAATGATTAAGTTCCACAGGTTTTTACCCCTATGGTTTTTTGGGTCCCCAAAATAAAATAATAAAAGATGGGCCTTACTCAAAAGAACTCAAAAATGTATCGGAGTTTCTTTCTTTCTTAAGAATCCAGTTAAAGAGGCTAATTGGGTCCCTCCATATCCAACTTTCCTTCACCATTTTATAGACACCCACAACATCTTTGAACCATTTATACTCTTTTGGAACTTGAAAAAAAAAAATCCACTTTCATTAGTGTTCTCTTTCAGGCTTTCCCTAGTGCTAGCATATGTACTGTTCTTTTGGAGGTTTGGTTGAGTCAGTGAAATATTTGGAAGTTTTTAATGGTTCCTTGTCTTTTTTTCATCTCTTGTACTGGTGCAGGAGAACCTTGGCATAATTAGGCCTCTATGAAGCAATGTTTTGAAATTTGATTCAATGTTATTGTTCCTACTTTGTAAATCATGTTAGTAGAGTCATGTTTTGTGAAATGGGGTTTAATGTCAGACAGATCCCAGTTCTCATTTTTAACTTAGACATGTGGTTGTTTGTTTTCGCTTTTGTGTAGTTGTGGAGTGTGGATGAATACTGCAAAAATGCAAAATGATATTAGATTTTAGAAAATGTGATGTTGATTTGTGTACTTACATTTAATTTCCTTTTTTGATAAATTTGGAATAATGCTTTGTGTTAGCAAACAGTTTTGGCTTTATTGGTAAGGTACATGTTTTTAGGCTTTCAAGGTTTCCCTCATTATTTATAAAAAGAATTCATGGCTAGCCTATTAGATGATTTAGTTTTATTTAGAGAAAGACATTTTCCTTTGTAGTTGGTAACTTTATACTATTTTAACAAAACTCAAAAGCAGTTAAATCCTATCAAGTGGACTCAATGTTGCATAGATCCCTTGCCCCTATTTTTCATTTTAGGTGTGTGCTACTATGTGGAAAATGAATATTACAAAATGAAAATCATATGATGGTTTCTGTCATTTATGTGGATCAATTGATGAATTTTGAATAATTAGATAGGGTATGGATGTTTTTTTATTGGATATTTTGTGTGGGTTTGTACCATTTAGTACATTCGGAGCTGAGTGTATTTTCCATATTTGTATTAGCAAGGTTTAATGATCCTAAGCTTTAGGGATTGATCTCAGACAATGGTCAAAATAGTTATGGGCGAATTTTGTAAGATGTGTAATGGGCCTTACCTTTTAAAAAATTTCATGAATGTGATGTTTGAGGGGATCCATTAACTTCTATAAATTTGGCAGATTCTAATTTGATAGTAGGCTTACTCTATGGTTATGATTGCACAATATAATATTTTAAAGATTTAGGTGTGCTAATTACCATTTCTCACAAAATTATGCACAAGTGCTTTGGATTTTCCATTGGTAGGGGAGTGCATATTTAGATATTTATATTTGGTACACTATTTTAGGGTTTCATGGTTTGAAACTTTGATATCAATAAATAGTCTAAAACGGTGTAGATAGTATCCTTTTGTGAGTAGTTTGTGTTGATGTATTTGTATTAGTAGGTTTAACATCCCCAGGCTACAGGGATTGATCTTAGACAACGGTAAAATGGTTATAGCTTATGGATGAATCTTTTAAGATGCAAAATGGATCTTAGTTTACAATAAATTTTGTGAATATGATCTAAGGGGATCCATTAACTTCAAGTTTGACAGATTCTAATTTGATAGCAGGCTACTCTTTGTGGTTATGTTGTAAATATTCAAATGTGATAATTAGTAATTACCATTTCTCACAAGATATGCTCAACTGCTTTGACCACCAAGTTTCCATTATTAGGTGATAGCATATTTAAAATACTTATCTATGGCACACTATTATAGGGTTCCATAGTTTGATATCAGGAACAAGTCTGAAGTGCTCAAGGAATATCCTTCTAAACTATATATTATTTGTTCCTACTTTGTAAATCATTGTACTTGCAACAAGATTTCTAAATGTGGGGGAAAAATCACTTACAGTCATTGTCCCTTGGTTGATTTTTCCTTTCTAAGTGCCCTCACCTCTCGCTCTAGCTTTTCTCCTGCCAAATGGTTCCTAGTCTTCCTCCTCGACTCAATGGCCTTGCAACACTCATCTAGTGAAGTCTCACAACTCTTCAATCAGGGGCTAGATGCAGTGGTTCTCGGTGCAACTCTCTAGTTAGGGTCTCAGTGCAGTGTGATATGTTGTTCTCTTGCGTGTGCGAGGCCAAATTTCAAAATATATAGTTTATATAGAATGATTTTATCAAGAGAATTGGAAATAATATGGTTTTTTATGGATTGTCTTGGATGGTCATACATTATTTCCTATAGACTATGTAAGGCCCAACTCCATCTACAAATCTTATAACTCCTTGATTAGTTCAATTATGCTAGGTTAGTGAATCATTTGATGTCTTGGAAAACATTGTTAAGTATGATATAGCGTTGGAACCATTGATGGATATTATGGATTAATATTTACTTATTACTCTCTTAGAGGATCATGTTAAAAATTTGTGTATTGAAAAGGACATATATATTCAAGTTCTAAGGGTATAGGAGAGCATCAATAATTGTACCCAATTACATGCTTAATATTTTAATTATTTTATGAACTATTTTGAATAATTATTGTAATAAATGTGCTTTATAAATTTGAATTGACAACTAACCAACCTAGTAAGGAATGCATGCGAGAAAATGAGATTGAGATTTCATACAAAAGTATCATATGATGAATGAATTTAATCAAATATGAGATAAAGAATGATGCATACCTAACTTTAGTCCAAATGGCTAGTTAATGTATTTATGTTGCTTGGAAAGGGTAATATCTAGTAATGGATCAAGATCTTTGAAGGATGCAAAGAAGTACAAAAAGGATTATTTTCCAAACACAGTAAAGGGTAAATCAGGACAACTCTAACCGACAAAAAAATGTACCTAAGGTTAGTTAATAAGGTAAATTAATATATCCACTGAACTAATTTTAGCACATCAAGGGAATAAAACTAGAACTAATTTTAGGACTATGGATTAATCCAAGACTCAAAATTCCACTAAGAGGTATCCCTTACCTCTTAAATTAATTCCATAGGTGGGTTTATCCTCCAATATAGTGCCATTGGTTAGCTTATCATGTGAACTTCTGCTATAAGTAGGATTACCATACACTTTCATATCATGCATGTGTGGTTTCAAAAGGTTTATACGTTATTGTTAATTTGAAAGAAAGGAATGTTTGGATTTTCCAATAGGTATTAGGGGTTAATTTGACTTGGTTTTAGCATTAGAGTGACAAACCTTGTGGTTTAGGTTCCATAAACAAAATATACTCATTTTTTTAGCTTCCTATTATCATCTTTATATTCAATGAGATTTTCAAAAGATCATATAAATATTCATTACTAATTAATGAAAATGCACAAACTAATGTGTAATAGATCCAAGGTGAGGCTCAAAGAGCCTTGTCTTTTGAAACTGTTAACCAAAGAAATACTAAGAACAATATATGAAAGAGACGAAGAATAAGGCAACTTGTATTATTAGGAGGTACAAGATGCCTTTATATAGCATGACCTCATGTTTGAGTTTCGAAACCATCCCATATCATCAACGCATGTGTCTAGGCTAATCATGTCAAGTTTCACTCCATACAAGCACAAATTGAAAAAAAATCAACATTGGCCCCATTCACATGTCACTATGCGGGGTCAACATGACCTGAAACACTAATTTTTTGGGAATGAAATAACCAAAGATATGATCAAATAATATCTAATCATAAATAGTCATAGAGTAATTAGGTTTTGATCATATGGAAACTTCTAGGAGAGCTACAATAGTTGTATTGGAATTATAAAATTTTGAAAATTTTATAGTTATTTACACTCATAAACTTCCCAAAGAAGTCCATATATGGGCATGTGCAGGATCATGGTATGCCAAACAGGCCCTTAAGTGGCAAAAAATTCAGAAAAATCAGTGTTAGGCAACTTGACATAAATATTTGAATAAGTTATCTATATTATTTCAAAAATATCTAAGAATAGAATTTGTAGAAAATTGAATGTAGTTTCTAAAATACTAGATTTATTTAAAAATA
Source organism: Sequoia sempervirens (assembly GCA_007258455.2). Lineage (NCBI taxonomy): Eukaryota > Viridiplantae > Streptophyta > Pinopsida > Cupressales > Cupressaceae > Sequoia > Sequoia sempervirens. The sequence goes on along the minus strand of VDFB02299027.1, from coordinate 117,216 downwards.
AATAAAATCTATTTGGTGAAAATTTGAAATTTCAATGCAGTAGTACTTAAATTTCAGGGAAAAAATAAGAAGTAGGTGTCTGACCACCCTAACCATAATAAAATGATAATATTTTTTGTAATATTTTATATATAAGTAGAGGACTCATGTGTCCGATGTGATGCATATTTTTTGTAATTTGTTTCCAAGTAAATAATTAATTATGAAATTTTTATTACAACTTTTAGAAAATATAAAAACTCGTCTGTCTGACCACCTTAACTTGGTCAAAAATTCATGAAATTTATTTTTCTTTTTAATCCTATAGTATGTAAAGCATAGAATGTGATGCATGTTTGGATTCAAAAATATGGTACCGTTTGAAAGTTATAGATGTTTTTCAATCAGCCTATTGATCAGGACTTTAGTCGTAATTCTAATAGAAAATGAATAATAATTATTTATTAAATTCAAATTAAATCATAATTTATATTTTTGGAAAGCTGAGAATCTCCTCTAAAAACCCTTTTCATTTCATTAATTTTGGGTGAAAAAAAAGTCGTCAGCCACATACCCTACAAATATTGCCACTTTTTGGCATACCATGATCCTGCACATACCCATATTGAGTATAAATTTGATATAATCTACTCTGTATAACACAAATACCTATGATCATATCAATTTTGACCATTTTATCTCTAAAAATACCCCTAAGTAGAAGTATTTGAATAAATTATCCATATCGGCAAGAGTTGGTGCAAGTCTCTCTGATCCAAATGATATTGCAATCATACACAGGTGCTTTTAGCATATCGATGAGAAGTTAGGAATGTTATTTTGCTTAGATTTCATAAGAATATGTGCATTGGGAAGATACAGTTCATAGTATCATCGATGAAGAAGTTCATCGGCAAGACAAGCATCATCAGGAAGAGATTAATAGGTCATACCGAGCATATATGTCTTATTGATAAGTATCATCAACATGAGACTTCTCATGTCTCACCGATAGAGCTTAAAGAATCACATCGGCAAGACAAAATTTATCGGGGTAAGTTTGAAATGTCCCCTGACTCTCCATGTCACGCTAATAAGATTACATCGGTAGGAATCTTGGCAATATACTTAAGATCAAAGGAATAAGCATCAAGGAGACTCATAACGTCAAGGAAACTACTGAATGTCTTAGCGATACATGATCTCTTGCCGATGAAGATGCAAACGGATCAAAATGATCATCAGGATGAGTCTTGGCAATATTTATATGGATCAGATGGGTGGATTATGAGATATCGATGAAAAGGATATAATGTATCCCCAATCAATAGGGTGCTCAGTAAATGTTGGCTAAACCCAAATAAAAAGGATCGCCCAGAGTTTGAAATGTCTTACCAATATAAAACATCTAATGTGACAGTGAGAACTTCAAAAAATTTACAAACTCATGCTCAGAGCTAGAACATTAATGGCGGCATGAACACACAAAAGAGTACACAATTTCATGAATTGAAGAGGAGTAACTGAAGGAAATTTTTATAGAATTGGTAGCTAGAGAGCAAATGAAGGGGTTGAGGTTTTGCTGCCGAAGACTTTCAAGCAAATTTGTAACTTCTCTACAATTGAATTTCTGATTTTGTGATTTATAAAAGAGAAAAATGGAAAGCACTAGCTCAGGAAAAGAAAAAAGTAGGAAGTAGAGTAAGGGTAGTCACCCTAGAGGGAAGAAGCAAAATACTGAAATTGAAAAGGGGCCTGAAATAGCTGAAAGAAAATTAAACCAAGATTTAATTGATCAATTGCTCGACTTAGGCCCTAAAGCTTGATGCTCTGCGCAGCTTAGGGTAGAATTTAAAAAGTTGGAGGATAAGTGTAAGCATATAGGAGATATATGGACCCCAATAAGGGGATATGAGTTGTTTATTTTCCACTACCACTGAAGGAATTAGTATGAGCCAGTTTGTAACCCTTGGAATTTTAACCTAGGGAAATTGGTCTACCTAAACGTGTTTGTAGATGTAGAATTGGTAAAGATGTTAGCTACTCACTATGACCCAAAGCTCAAAGCTATTTGTGACCCATCAAGAAGACCATTTATACACATATCAGAGGCTGCAATTGGTGAAGTATTTAACCTAGAGGGGGTATGTGATGAAAAAAATTGTAAAAGAGGAGTTGGAAAAGGAGTTTTGGAGAATGGATACGATATACAAGGGTTGGAGGTTACCATTGCATAGACCCAAAAGGGATGGAAATTCAATTCCACTGGAAGATGGTGATGGCCCTCCATTTCATGTCAATTTGTTTGAACCGCACTTGAAGTATACATATTTTTTAGCATGCCAGGTGTTAGGGATGGATGCTCCCGAGTACATGTCAATTATGCTAATGGTAGTGGCAATGGATGTTCAGTGCCATAATTCTAGACCTTTTGACTATGCCACATATGTTGCCAAATATCTTGATGCAGGATTAATGTTAATAAAGAACATATCTCCTATTTTGCATTTGAAGCTCTATTCAATCTTTATGCATATGATTTTGTACTATGGACAAGAATTGGGGTTGTGGCCTGAAAAGCTAAGAGTTTCACAATTTGATAAGGAAGGAAGATTATTACTAGTGCAACTTTGGACTACTATTTGGGATTGCAGATTTGCTAATTCTTGTTTTATTCATTTTGAAGAATACTTTATAAAACCATTGTATAAATTGTATAATCACCCCTATGAAATTTCATTATCTGATGAGATAGAAAGGTTTCTTCGACCCAGGGACTTTAATGGGCCTATTAACCACAATTGGGGAGATTGGTATTACTTGGAAGGTGCAACTATGATCAAGATATATGGGTTTGAGGATGCACCTTTTATCCTTCCCAAAATGGTGCCTGATAGGATTGACTACCTAGAAATTGCTAGGCAGTTAGATTGTTTAGATTTCATGCACTTAAGTTCTTTTGGAAAACATGCATTTGTGCCTAGCACACTTTTTTTTGGCGATTTCACTATGTTGGCAATGGATGGATATGAAATGGTTCTAAATAAATTGTTACAATACAATATGAAGAAGGGTCCACCATAAAAGGGATTTGATCCAGAGGGGTATATCCACTTTGTAAAGGATAAAATGAACTTGGGTGGGTATGATCATATACCCTATCAATATGATGATTTGATTAGGAATATGGAGGAAGAAGAAGCATAAAGGGCTGTTGAAGAATATAATAGAGGATTGCCAGATGTAGAATTGTTGTCTTCTAGGGAAGAAGAATCTGATGAGGATAGGCCTCATGATACAGTTGATAAAATTTCTAGGTTGAAAACCCAAGCTTACAAATGTCCTCCTAGGGAAATAGATGTTGAAGAGACTTCAGATATAGATGCAAGGTAGATTGCATACAAGTCATTTGTGGCCAATGAAGAATTTTTCAAAACTCTAGAATTTAAAGCCTTTTTGTACAAGCAAAAGGGGAAATCAATAAGGGAATAAGTGGAAAACATAACACCACATAATGAGAGGCAATTGTTAAATAGTTTAAAATTAAGCGTGGAAAAGGAAATGGAAGACATGACCCCTAAAAAAGGGAGAAAGTTGCTAGAAGATGCAAGTGTCATGATTTTTCCTAGGCTGGATTTAAATTCTACTTTAGTTTTTGATAGCTTTTTGAAGAATAGTAATGCCACATATAAGCCCAACACTGAAGGTGTAACAGGGATATATGTAGGATCCAAGTATAATCCAAATGAGGGGTCACTCATGATTTGGGCACTATATCCACCACATAAGAAATCTATTGTAATTGATATAGAGAAATATTTTAGGCACGTAATGACATTAAAAGTTGGAGAAGTTGATCCCATAACCACAATAGAAATTAGCATTAATGTTGCTAAATTGAACAAAGCACAAATTCAAATGCTAATTAAGGAGAAATAAATGTATAAGATGAACAATGAAAGATTACTCAAAGAGAATTATCATTTGAAAGATATGGTGGGAATTGCATTAGAACCCACCAAGCAACTAACTCATAGTGAGAGCTCCCAAGTAAAAGACAAGTGGGAAGGGTCAGGTGTATACTCTCAAGGAAAACATGATACACTTGTTGCAATAATCAGAAAAAGGTAGGATAGCTTGATGATCTTGTTGAACAAACTCTTGGGAACATGTTCAAAAATCTATATTGCAGAATAGGAACATAGAAGAATTGATGGTAGGATTTAAGAAAAGTATCAAGAAATAAGTGAGAGAGATGTTCCAGATAATGAGGTTATTAATACTGTTGATCACATCATGAGAAAACACAAGAACTTTCATGAAGAAATTTAAGGGGATGCACAAGGATTAGTCAAAGCCACAAAAAAGGGATTACCAACATTGTTTGAAGACAGAGGAAAAATGAAGGAAAAGGTCAAATGGGTTGATGAATGCAAGTCAATGCTACACCAACTTCTGGAAATGGCTACATAGAAAGACTCTCAATTGGATGAAGCTTGTGAGTTGATCGAAAATATGGTGATGATGGAAATAGTGATCCAGAATGCACTAGGAGATGTTGATACACATGAACAAAATGATTACTTGGATCATTTGTCTAAAGTCCATTTATGGCTAAATAGAGCCTAATCGCTAGTTTTATTATTATTGTTAAGCATAAACATTTTTGGAGGGACATGACCTTTCACATTTTTGATGTATTTATATTTGTTTTCTAATATCAAAACAAATATAAGCAGATAGAAGAAATATGCAGTAGATAGCTTTCAATAATGTTTTTAATTAAAAAGACTATGATGCATGTATAAAATTTGGAGGAATCCATGGAAGTATCTAATTTTGTGGCATATTTTTGGTATTAGTTGTTTGTTGAACTAATTGAATATATTATCTAGTTGTCTCCAACATTGATATTTCTCTTTTATTCAAATTGATATATCAAGTATATGTTTAGTTTGTCGATGCACATTTGTATTCTTGTGGTGTGATTAGTTGGTTCTTCCAAGTGGAGATTAAACCCTTCAAATCAGTCACATTAACTTAGAAGTATCATTTGGATAATTAAGAAGAAATAGATAATTACAGTCTTGCATGTTTATACAAGTTGTACACAAATATTGATATGCCAAGCAATTAGAGTTCATGCCAAATTGAAGTCGTTCATCTTTAACCTTCATTTGACTCCATTTTACCCAACAAGGCACTAGTCTAATATAGTTCATCATTTAATTTCATTCATTTTTTTTTGTACATCTATTAACTGAACATATTAAATATACCATAATATTTCTTATATAATTCACATTGCACAAATTTGCAACTCTCCATTTCTTGTTGCTGCTTTGGATAGATTGCATAGGTAGTGATCATCTAGTTTAAGTTTTCCTCGTTCACACTAGTATACCCACCTAGGTTTGGTAACACCTGAAGAGAAGAAGGTCAAAACAATTTGGCCTTGTATGTTAGCCCAAAATATCGTGAGAGCTTGGCAACCTCTTATGGTTCAAACCTGCATTTCTAAGAGCTAACAAGTTGTAACATCATGAATTAACAACATTAAAAAGTACATGAATTAATTATGTAATGGAATAAAAAATAAAAACATCATGAATTAATTACGTAACCATATAAGTCAAATATAATTCTATCAAGAAATCAATATTGATAGATAATATAATTGCATAACTCATACATTTCAATGTCATTGATCTTCTTCTTCATCCAACATTCATCGGAACCTCGACGAACGCTAACCATATATTTTTTGGCCCACAAATTAAGGAGGCTGACCATATGTTGGCCCACAAATTGATGGAAGGGGATGGTTGAATATAAGTGTATGTCGAATTAGTGACGGAAATCATGGAGTGTCGCAATTTCGATGAACGTTAGGCATAATTTTTTAAAAAAATTGAAAGTTTCACATTAAATACATAGGTACCCGACGATACATCTAATTATACATCTTTCATTAGAAAGTTTCGTCATATTTTGTAGACAAATGAGTTAGTGTAATCTTCTCCTTTCATTCCCTCTTATGGTGGGACTTTTCATTCTCCTTTTCAATAGTTTCCATTACTTCTACTCCACATTTTCCATGTAGCTTTTGTAACACTTTCCATGAGGTTTTTTTCATAGGTGGTACATTAGAAAACATTGTACTAAAATTTTATATTTACCCCTTGTAATTTTTAGATAAGGGGCTAGGATAATTAAGCACACATGTGATGGCATATCATGCATTTTGAGATATGTGAAAGTTGGGGAAATAATATAGCTCCTATTACTTCAACTCTTAATGCCAAACATTCAATGGAGATGTCACCTTCACTTTGAAATCTGATACACCAAATACTTCACTTATTCTAAGATTTATTAGTTATATCTACCCAATTTTTATTCAATTTTGTCATTGGATCTGGATAAGATAGCTTACCCAACATCTCATGTTATAGTGGGTGATCCCACAAAGCTGGTTTACAATTTCTGGGAGATCTTGATTTTTGCTAAAATTAGATATTTTTAGAAAATATAATGATATAAGCCTTGGATTTAAAGGATTCCAATTGAAGAGGGTTTGATTGATCCACCTTAGATCAAACCCCCTTGGATAGAACCTCTCTAGTTTTAAACCATACCTATAATGGAGTCTCCTTTAAACCTATCAAAATGTTGGGAAATAACCACTTTTGATGGTAAATAACCACTTTTGATTTAACTTTTGGGGGATCAAATTTAAATTAATTTAAAATTTATTTTTTGTATGTATTCCTAATTATAAGCTTCCCAAAAAGTATAATTTTAAATAAATTTAATTTTATTATTACATTTGTTTTTTATTTCTTGTGAATGTAGGTTTTTCACTGAAAATCAAGCTCTTTGATATGCACATGCAGAAAAATAGTAGATTATAAAAAAAAAATTGAAAAATATGAGTGCACCAGATATTGAATTCCTTGATCCAACAAAAATAAAATTGAATTTCGATACATACAAAAAAAGTTATGTGTTATACAGTCTGCCTATGTCTGAATTGTAATTGGTTTGACTTCAAAACTTGATTAAGGAAAAAATATTCAATAAAACACTATGAAACCAATTGGAAGCACTAGATATCATATTTACAAATCTAAATCTGAAAAAATTATAATTTTATCCTTCATGGTAAAAAAATTATGCATTATACGGTACGTGTCACTCCTTAAAAATGTTGTTTATTGAAAAAAACTAGCTTTTGAAGGAGATGGAAAAAGAAGTGCAATCTAATTCCAAAAATTTTGAAAAAAATATATTTAGAATCTATAGAAAAAATGTAACAAATCACTAGTTTGCATTATGTTCAAATTCCTCATGGTTTAGCTGCTATAAGCGCCTGAAAGTGAAGATTTAGTTAGAAAAAAATATTTTAGTGTCCAGTTTGGCCAAAAATTGTAAACCAGTATTGTGGGATCACTCTAGTGCAAAATTAAAATATTAGTTTTTTGGTAGGAGTGTGCATTAAACTAGTTCACACTAAATGTGTATAGTTAGGCCATCAATGGAAAATTCATTTTTTTAATGTTGTAATCTACTATCTAAGGAATTTTCAAATATAGATCATTAGGACATTAGCATATTTGCACACAAGTTTCTTGATCTCTTTAATTACAATGATGTTTTGATGAGGCATATCTAAATAATTTAAATCTATGAGGAAGCTTTCAAATATGGACCTCATTCAAGTCTCCATGTGACATCTTTATCATAAGATGAGTACCAATCTTACAATCATTTTATATGTGTGGCCATAAAGCGTTGAATCTTCCAAATATAATAATTAATGTCCTTCACCCTCTAGGTGAACTTAAATTCCTTGGAGACATCTTAATAATTATTGGTGTTTGCATGACTAATTTTTGTACTTGAAAATTAGTAGTTAAAAAAAAAAAAATAGAAACAAAGTCACTAGAAGAAAAATATAATGAGAGACAATCACAAGGAGGTTCAAATACCTCTTCAAGACTAGCTTCCCAAGCCTAAAAGTGAATCACATATAATTTGAATTTGCATGCTTCTACACAATCACTTAGAGTATTTATTCTTTTGATGAACCTCATGTAGGAAGGTAGTCTCAAATAGTAAGATAATTCATCATCATTTAAGTGTGTATATTTTCTCTCACCAATAGTAACTTGTAGGTCATAAAATATTTTTCCATTTAGCAGTGTGTTGATCTTCACAAATTTTTGTTCAACCTATCCATCTTCGAAAGACATCTTCATGTGATCAACATTGTCAATGTTTTCATACTTATACAACCTCATTTTTCCATATTGTGTCTTCATGGGTTTATCCACCATTAATTTAACTAAAACATCCATTTCTTCCCTTACATAATTATTCTCCTATCATTCTCTACACTCAATACCCCATTACTAGTTTCCATTTACATCTTATGTGTTGCTTTATAAGCTAGTTGTGTTGTCAACCATGCACATTTTAACATGATAGGGATTATTCCATCAAGAGAGATTCAACATGCTTCTCCACTAGGAGCATTTTCACCCAAATTAAAATATTTTAAAATAATTTATGACATAAAGGAGTTATAAACTTACTTAAATCTTCCTTGATGATTGAGGAGGCCAAAAATAAAAACTACAAAATGTGGAAATCAATAATACCTTCCTGATGCAGAAGCATCTAGGGTGTAAGAGAAATTATGCATCACCAAAAAATATGTTGTTCCTTTTCAATAGGGCTAAATTTGATAGGGTTACTATTTTTAGTAAGTTTGCATGTTTATGCATGGTTTGATACAAGATCTTAGACAGACCTCCAGAATGGTGAATTGAATCCAATGGTGAAGATATCACTTCAATATCATTTGTCATTTGTGAGATATTAAAATTTAATTTCCAAAAATTCTGTTAATATATTTGAAGTCAAATTCGAGGCACTTAGAGGCTTTGGATGGGCCTAAAAATTAGTGAAAAACCAAATTAGTCTACCTTTAGGTTAGCCAAGCACCTTCTCAAGAGATTTCTGAAAAATATATTATACTTGAAAATCCAACGGTTGAATTATCAAAATTTATGACCCTGTGAAGTTGTACTACCAAATTGAATAAAATTTTGAAATATCTTCTTGTGGGGGTTGCACTTTCCAGAATATTCTAGGGCGGTTATGCATTCCAGATAGAGGATTGGAATGGGGGTTATAGAGGGGAAGACATATTAGATTATATTGTGGCTCCAATTTGCAGATTTATAAATTTATTTAATCAGAAAGCCCATGTGATGTCAATTGTAATGTTGTAATTTCATCTTCATTCTAGTGATAATAGACAATATTTTCTTCCTTCCTGCATTTTGGTTTGTACAATTCTTTGTTGTTTTTGTGAGTTTCAGATTCTAAGGGGAGTACCCTTCATCACTTCCATAAATATCTCCATAGGACACATACATACTAAATTATAATTCTTCAACTAAGCAATTAACTTAGGCATTAAAGTAGCAATTAATTGATAAATATTAGACACTAGCAAAGCCATCTACACAATCAATTGAATAGATGATCAAGCAATTTGATGTAAAATTATTCACATAGGTCATCACCAAGTAGCTCATTCTCTTTCTAGTAATGAATCTCTACATGAAAAAGTATGCTAGCCTCAATAGACTCCACTTTACACAATAATTATTGCAAATCTCATCATGGATTATTTTCTAACACATTCTCTTGAATAATACAAAGTCCCATAAAAAGTATTAGCAATAGTTAACCTAAATGTTAACCATTAATATCATTTCTATATTTTATCCATATACTATAGTTAACAAATTGTTTTAGCTTCTATTTGTGTTGGCTTATATTTATGGGTCTCACTTAAAGTTTGCCAAAATCTTGACAACTTTATTATAAACACATACACTAAACTATTATCTAAAATATATATAAGTATTCAAGAATAATAATAGCTAATCATACTTAAGAGATAAGCATGGACATATATGAATAAAACAATATTAATATATGATATCAAAGAGTACTTCATATCCATTCAACTAACCCAATGCTCAAAGGCTTGGGTTAAATATTCCTAGCATGAAGCATGAAAAAATTCACATGTACAATACAATTATAACTCTTAAATGAATTCAATTATCATTTACATGCATTCACAATAATTGGGTGTCACTTACACAACTAATTATATGAGTAAGATTAAAATCAGCTTCATAATTCAAATTGGCTTACAATGGCACAAAACATAGGAGTGGCTTATAATTCTGACAACAACTATCATTAATATTAACTAAAATCCACATGAAATAATGTGAAGGGTCATTTACCAAAGAAATATCTCTAGAAGAAAAATATTTAGAGAAAGAAAGAGAATTAGTCTTGGTTCAACCTTCTTCATGTAACTTAAAAACCTTAGCATCAAGGTATATGCACTTTAAGAAAGTATGTAGAAGAAATATAAAGACTTTGATTTATTGCAAACAAATAACATCAAAGGTTATAAATCGTCAACATGCATCCCATATAGATTAACTCTACGTAAGACCATATAAATTCCAAGAGAGAAAACTCGTGGTGGAATCCTCCATGAAAAACCATCCTTTGTCTCATGTCAATTTTGTATGCACAACAATCTAGTTACCAATAAAGTATCTTATGTTGGTTGTAGAAATGGTGCCAAGGGAAATGAAGTGGCATTTTCCCCCATGTTCTATCTTGGGAGAGTCTTCACTAGCATAAGGTGGGCTAAGAGATATCTTGGTAGAAGGAGATGGAAAGGAAAGTAGCTAAGTTGGCTCTAGAAAGCCAAAATATATAGGGAAACATTAAAATATATAGGTTTAAAAATTTATTGCAATATCTTGGGGATTGGTACTATTAATCCCAGTTTAGGGATTTCTAATGTCATTACACATTTTGTATAGCTAATTGTGGTCCAACGTTTTTCTTTCTTGACCACTTAACAAAGGTCCAAAGGTTAATTTGGGCTCAAAAAAACCATAAGAGGAAAAGTCCATATCTTATGATTAGGTGAATAATAATGAAAGAAAGTATTGGGAAAATTAATGTAGCTCCTGCATTAGACAATTTTGTTCCAATTTTGTCGATTGATAGCGACTTGTCACATTGTTAAGGAAGATGAGCTAGGGAACGACTTTAAATTTTTGGTGGTATTGGTGTTGGCCATATTTTTTATGACAATATGTATGAACAATCCAAGGCATAGTGTAGACAAATTCAAAAGAAAATTGCAAGCATCAATATCCTGTATATTTCCATTTGTACATGAGAATTAATGGTCATTTTTTCTACATTTTGTGTGCTATTTTGTGAAACTAAAATACTATGCAACCAAGTTAATGCAAAAATATTTTCATTTTAATTTACCTCTATGCACAATTAGACTAGTTTTAAACAATAGGTGAAAGAAAAATATTAGAGCACAAGATTCGTGAAAGTGACCAAGGCACAAAATTGTGACAGAATTGGATCTAAACCATTAACCATGCAATAGATTGATTTTTAACTATGATTTGATGAATGGGACAACCACCTCCACATTTTTGGAAAATGGAGAATCATCTAGAACCAATCAAATGTTATAGAGGCTTAATCCAACCAAGTACACTCTAATAGCATCTCTACACAACCAAATATGCATGAAGGAAACCTTCCACATTTTTATGTTAGTAGTACAATTGGTACCTCAAAAAACTATGAAACTCCAAAAACAATGCAAGTACCAAATTGAACAACATAAAAAACCATCACATAGCACCAAAAACCAACGCACCACAACACATATCACTTTCAAATTCTACAAATGTTTAAGCTAGAGGCTATGGAATCACCTCATTCTACTACTTCTGCAACAACATGACTTCCTGGTAGGGGCTAAGGGTCTAAGGCACAAAAGCCCACATCATGTATGATCTCTTCTCAAATTACATAGGATGTATAGAAACAATATATCATTTGTTTATCTGATTGCAGGTTTTGACCCAATCTTCATTATAAGTGGACCTGGATACTAACCAAATAATTAATTACTAATAAATCAGAAAATATATTGTTGTCATGCCAAGTTCACATGTGAGACTATATAAATGTCGCATCAAGATTTAATTCCATTTGTTACAAATAATTTAAAAATACCTAGAGTTCAATGGCATGAGTCTAAGTGATACACCATCTGGGCTTTCAAAGCACTTTCATGTAAGCCCAATAATGTTTAAATTAGATAATGCAACACATTCAACCCAGGTGCATCAACTCCAATAGCTAAAATATTACATCAAATTATATAGCCACCATACTTCAATAGATGAAACCAGGTACAATTCTAGGGAAGAGATTACCCTCTGTAGTGGTATGAACTAAAGGTTATAACACAAGGGGAATTTTCCAGTCAAAATGACATAATTAAAAATTATATTCAAAATTGTGTAAAGGAATTAACATTGGATCAAGAATAGATACAACACTTGGCGAAATCCATTTGAATCCATAAATGGTGCATATGATTAGATTACAAGGTGGTCAAATTGTTCTTCAAGAGCAGTTCTAAGACATTGTTCCACATCTTTTTAACCATGGAGATAAAAGTGTTTCCTGTGGTAGATGCAAAAGACCATTATCTTGCTCCACTTGCTGAATTAGGAGTCTCAACAATGGTATTCTTGATAGGGTTTTTTTGTGATCCAACCATTATCATCTTTTTCTATAGTGAACACACAAATCCATCAGTATTTAACATACTTCCCAATAAAAAAATATTTTGTGGTTATGGTTGAAGCCACAATAGTGGTTTACAATTCAAGTGAGGAAGGAAAACTCACAAAAAATGACCGCAAAGCAAAAAAAGTGATTTTGGGGGGTTCATATGAACCTACTGGTTCGACCGAATGCATTAGGGGTTCGCTGGAACAAGTGTTCGAGCGAACCCCTTTAAATTTTGGCTACCAAAAAACAAAAAAAATGCATAGCAAAGGGGATTCGAGTGAACCCCCTTGAAGAGGTTCGCTCGAACCCCCTTGCCCCTCATCCCCCTCCTGAGACACAAAAAAAAGTCTATTTTTTTACGCTTCAGAGCTTGGGTTGAGGATGAAAATGGAGAAGTCTTCAAAAACCCTTCTAGAATCAGATAGTCCTTAGAACGAGCTATCCAACGAATATAATTTTTGTATGTTTTGATTTTATTATGTATTTGTTTTTTTAGTTGTATTAAACATAGGTTCTTCACCAAAAATGAAGGTCTTTGTTCTGCACATGTGGAAAATAGTAGATTATCAAAAAAAAATTTGAAAAATATGAGTGCACCAGATATTGAAGTCCTTGATCCAACAAAAAAAAATAAAGAATTTTGATATATTCAAAAAGTTATGCGTTATACAGTCGTGCTATATCTGAATTGTAATTGGTTTGAGTTTGAAACTTGATTAAAGAAAAAAATTCAATTAAAAAAAATCTAACCAAGTGGAAGCACTAGATATTAGAGTTACAAATCTAAATTTGAAAGAATTAGAATTTTATCCTTCATGGAAAAAATTATAGTTATACGGTGTCGTCACTTTTTAAAATGTTGTTTTTGAAAAAAACTAGTTTTCATGGGAGATGGAAAAAAAGCAATCTGATTCCAAAAATTTTGAAAAAAATATTTTTAGAATCTACAGACAAAATGTGATGAGACTCTAGTTTGCATCATCTTCAAATTCCTCACGGTTTAGCTGCTATAGGTGCCCGAATGTGAAGATTTAGTTAAAAATAATAATTTCAGTGTCCAGTTTGGTCAAAAATTGTAAACCACTATTGTGGGATCACCCTTACAAAGACATTCTACCTTTGCACGAGTTATTGCCACATTGATTTGATTCCAGTCAACCAACAACGACAAGCCATATCTTGTGGTATGGTTGTTTGATCTTAGAAATGAAACCAATATAAAATCCTTGTCCCTTCCCTGGTTGATGACCAATGCCAATACATAAAAAACAAATGTCACAAAAATTAGCTCCTGCCCAAGTTGATCATGGTATAATATAGTTATGGTATTGAATGATGAGGTTATCACAAACCTGATATTTATCAATAGTGTGCACTTCCAATGAGGGTAATTTTGCTTCAACTGCAAATCTTCAAATGAGGTTCACTTGTGAATTGTAGGGACTGATTACACCAACATCATTCACACAAACACCTCCATTCACAAGTGCTTCAACAATCTAATAAACATATGGCATTCAAATTTGAAAGTCAGACATGAAACATTGCAGACAACTTCATCAAACTATGATAATGCCTATTCAAGAAAGAGTAGTATGTAGCAATGGTTGCAACTTTTGAGCTTGAGAAATGTACCTTCAAAAGAAAAGATGCCTCTATAGGATTATTTATGGCATTGTGCGCTTTTGTTTCCGGAGCTGGTAATATATATGTTAAAAAGATATAAAAAAAGAAGCTTGTATTCTTATCAAATTTCTAATCCATTACAAAAGAGATTACAAATTGAACAAAACAAAGATATCTGTATTGAGAAACAATACTAATCTGTTTGGATCCAAAACCTACAAAAAAAACACGTCTTAATCATAAGTTGCATTGTACAACAAGAATCACCTTCTGCCATGATAAAAAAAGGAAGAGTTATATTTTGTATACACTAAATCCATAGCACACAGAGAGGTTAAAACATGCCAGAGTTGGTCAATCAAAACAATGCTCCTAAAACATCTTGACCATCTAACTATTTGACATAATAACACATAGAATCATAATGAACAATAGAATAGGATGGCAATAATAAGGATTATGCACATAGCCTTCTCTATAGGTACACAGGAAAATAAAATAAGTACAAAATTTGTAAGAAAAGCATCTTACCTCTCTTAGCCACGAACTTTGTTTAGGTACCCCTTTAATCTTAAGCCAAGCATCTGCCACTGTAGAAAACCCACACCATAATTTGTTCCCATGTATTAATACATAGGAGAGCTTCATCACACCAACACACATTTGAATGCATTGAGTGGAGTAAATCGAATGCAGCCAAAGATAGACAGTTAGAATAACTAAATTAAATTACCGCATGCACTCTCGGCGTAATAATAATTTAATATTTTAATTCTTTTTTTTTTCATAATTGTTGCATGACATTTCCAGCAATCCTCGCACGGATACTCCGCCTACACGACCATCTTCGAAACACAAGCCTAAAAAAACTGTGGGAAGAATTTATATTTTAAATCTTATAAATTTATATTGCTAATCTTATAAATTTATATTTCTATTTATATTTCTAATCTTATAAATTTATATTTCTATTTATATTTTAAATCGTATAAATTTATAGTTCTATTTATATTTTCAATCTTATAAATTTATAGTTCTATTTGAATTTATATTTCTATCTGAAAAATATTTTTAATCCAATGCAAATGACACATAAAAATTAATAATAAGTAAATGTTTGACTTAAATATTGGATGATCATTTAAATTATTTTTAAAAGCAACATTACTAAAACTATAAGATAAAGAAAAAAGTACATCCTACATAAAAATACACTATTTACTAATATATACTAATACAAAATGTTAAAAATAATTTATATTTTAAATCTTATAAATTTAAATTCAAGTAAATTATAAGTAATTTAATTTTAAAATTAAAAAAAACTAAATTTAGCATTTCTAAAAAAAAATTACAACCATTTTAATATAAAAAAGTGTGTAGTAAACAATCTATTTAATAAATTTAATGCTTCCACTTGTAAGGAAGCAAAGGTGCGCGGAATCGCTTCCTATGCTAATTTTGCGAGGACGATTATGCAAATTCAACTAACTATTACAGAGATTTCAATGGATAAATAAACATGCGAAATATCACAATAAACACATAACATAGTAATTACGAAATATCACAATAAACACATAACATAGTAATTACCGTGGAGAAACCCTTCTAGGAGAAAAACCCCACCCTCCAAAATCCGCACAATGTATTATCAAATCAAAAAGATTACAATACACTTGCAATGCAAGTTCTTACAGGAGCGCATCACCACAACTCGAACTCGAACTCGGAGAGACTCCTTCTAGCACCCAGTCTTGCAAACTGAACCCGATGATTCAAACACCTCCCCAAGCCCTCCTTTTATAGTGATTTACAACTTGGAAACCATTTGTGGTTTTACAAAACCATGGGCCAAAACCATGGGCAAAACAACCATGCCACATGTTAACCACTTGTCATTTGTAACTCCAAGATGGAAAAACAACCAAGTTAAAATAGCATTTTCGTCCATAATTTTGTCCTCTAGTTTAGACCCCCATAAAAGTTATACAATGAGTTGTTTATACTCTAAAAATAGCCCTCCTATATTCTATTAGGGACAAAGGCACATTTTTTAACAACTCATACACCTTTTTCCAACACATAAACATATGAAAAATTACCACAAACAAATTTTAGAATTTTCTTGAAAAAGTTTGCAAGGTTGAGACACAATTCTCAACACCACCTACCTGTCATTTTCAATGCAGCTTCAAAAACTTTACGGAGAATATTCTTTAAATGCTTTCACTGTATAACGCCTCTCAGCATAAATAATTTAGAAAAGAAATACTACAGAAAACAACTAAGAAAACAACTAAGAAGAGTAACAGAAACAGCTATAAGACAGTGAAAAAGGCTGTAAACAGCAAGGACTACAACAGATCAACAAACAGGTACTGAGTGTCCCGGAACCAACAACACAAGTGTATCACAATAAAAAAAACTTTACATCATCATGGATATCTTTCCATGTCTACCATGTAGATGGAGCTACATTCCTAGATAAAAACTTGTTGAATTCGTACTCTTTGACTCAGCTGGTCACTGCTTCAGAAGGCCATGTTCTCCTGAGGTAGCCCTGCCAATTGCTCCCTTTGAGTAACTACGAGCAATCTGTATATAACAATATACAAAATAACTCGTTTAAACGTGATCTGAGAACCAAAGTATCTCATTAACCAAACAGTGACAAAGGCTGTAAACAGCAACAAAAAGGACTAAAAATTGACAAACAGTTTTAATCGAAAAAATCTTATTACTATTCTATCATAGACTGTGAAAACTTTGTACTTTTAACCAAAACATTTCTCAAATAATTTTGTATTTGTTTTGAATGGTATCTTGTCCAATTTGTCGCTATTCTTTCTTTATTTCACAAGTTATTCGATTTTGTCATATTTATTTACTAAATGATGATGTATTGACTTTAGATTCCTCCGAACTTTAAGAAGTCTAAATCCAACTACTACTGAACCTATATATAGAGGTGAAGCAGGGATAACTTTAAGCAAGTGTGTGTTTTCACAATGGCTTTCTTTGAAATTCTTCAAATAAAGGCAGAACTACTTTCTAGCCAGGCAACTGCTCTGGGATTAGCTTTTCTAGTCCTTGTGTGGGTATTGTACCGCTTCAAGAAGAATTCCAAGTTGCCTCCAGGGCCAACACCATGGCCTATCTTAGGAAACCTCCACCAGCTTGGGAGGCTTCCACACCGTACTTTATATGAGCTCTCAAAAAAATATGGCCCTGTAATGTTTCTGAGATTCGGGTCTCTGCCCTGTGTGGTGGTCTCTTCTTCTGCCATGGCCAAAGAGTTTTTGAAAACTCATGATTTAGTGTTTGCCAACAGACCCTGTTCTGCTGCTGGAGAACACATTGCTTACAACAATAAGAACTTGGGCTTGGCTTCTTATGGTGCTTACTGGAGACACATGAGGAAGATATGTGTGATGGAGTTACTGAGTGCAAAGCGAGTTGAGTCCTTTAGGTTTATAAGAGAGGAGGAGCTTTCTCTGGCTGTGAGGTCTATTTGGGAGAAAAGCAAGCATGGGACTGTTGCTGTGAATGTTAGCAAGACTTTGTTGGAGATTACCTCGGCTATAATTTGGAGGATGTTGACTGGGACAAGATTTTATGTTGATGATGTGACTGGGAGTGGGGGTGAGCTTAAAGATATGGTGAGAGAGATTATCGGCACTCTTGCTGCTGTTAACATAGGGGACTTTTTTCCTTACTTAGATTGGATGGACCTGCAAGGTCTCAAGAAACGGATGAAGAAGGCTCACAACTTTTTTGACAGGATTGTTGAGAGAATTATTGATGATCATGTTGAGCAAAAGAGAAGGGCTTTGGATGAGAAGAGGGAGTGGAGTAAGGATATTGTGGATGTGCTTCTTGATGTGGCAGAATCACAGACTTTGGAGATGGAATTCACGAGAGTAAATATCAAAGCCATTCTCTTTGTATGACACTCTCATTACCCTCTCTTCTGCTGATCTTGTGTTGAATGTTTTGTTTGTTTGATTATCACTTATCAATTACTTAAAAAGAATTTTATGCTTTTCAAATATAATTTAACTTTTTAAAAGTGAACATGTTAAATACTTAACTTTAAAAATTGTAAAAATTATTTTTCTTAACATAATTGATTAAGAAGTTTAGGGTATAATAAAAAAATTTGTAGGAAAAGTAAGGTAAACTATTTTTTTAACATTTGTTTAGAATGATTTTTTAGAATAATTTTTTTACAAAATGATTTTTTAATGTATGTTATTGTTATTTTTTTATTAATTGAATTATAATTCTAATCCTTATTATTAATTAATATAATTAAGATTAAGAATAGAATTAAGAATAAGGTAAAAATTATGGTTAGTACTATTCAAAATCACTAAAATATGATTAATAGATATTAATTCATACGATTAGTATAATGATTTAGAATTTATTGTTAAAATTAGGATTAGAGTTAGGATTAAGGTTAGAGTTAGGATGTGAGTTAAGGTTAAGATTAAGCCATGCAAATAATTAATTAACAATACTAAAACACTATAATTAACAATACTATAAAGGTAAGCACTAGCCACTAACACTTGTTATGATAGAATTTGAATTTTTGAATTGTTTTGATAATAATGTTTGAAAAAGTCAAAATTGACTTATGGGGACAGTAGAAAGAGATCATAGTAAGGTCGTACACAAGAATTAACTGAATATTTGATTTGAAGGTTATCAAATCTGGTAGATTTTATCATATTCATTTTGGAATTTTATTTCTACTTAATAATTATTTTATTTTATTGAAAAAACTTTAAGATCATATATAATTTATTTTATTTTATTTATTTAGAATTGTTTATTTATTTATTTATATAAAATTAGAAAATTTTAAGTAAAAAAATATTGTTATGTAAATAAAATAATTGAAAATTGATATTTCTCAATACAAAATTATTATTTTTTATTTTTCAATAGATATATTTAAGATATACATATTGATTTAATTAATATATTAGTTGGTATAATATATTATGACGTGTGTACTCATAGTACATACTATAACAATTTATGCCATGTTTAAAAGACAATAAATATTTTTATATATTCATTTATTTGTATTTTTCTTTAAAAATAAAATAAAAATGCTAATACTATTCATATTACTAGTTTTTGATTTTTTTTCTAATAATTTAATATCTCTAATGATTGATATAGTCACTACATTAAATTTGTTTTTATTTGTTCACATGAAAAACAACTTAATATCAATATAAAAATATATAAATTAACATATTTACTAACAAATAACAACATAGATGTAGCTAATATTTCTTCTATGCTAGTAAATATTCTATTATTTCTTTAAAAAAAATTAATCAGCAAATTTAATAAACTATCAAAACAATCATACTTAAATTATTCACATTACAAAACAATAATACTTCATATAAAAATGAAATAATAATTAAAATATTCATAATATTAAATGAAAATGAAATACAACTTCATATTTGCAGGACCTGTTCATCGGCGGAATGGAGACAACGGCAACTAGCATGGAATGGGCAATGACTGCACTCATCAGACACCCCTCCGTAGCCAACAAACTGCAGGAAGAAATTGATTCTGTGGTTGGGAAAGACCACATGGTAACTGAATCTGATCTACCCAACATGAACTACCTGCAGTGTGTGATTAAAGAGTCATTGCGGCTATACCTGCCAGGGCCATTGTTGCTCCCACATGAATCTAGCCAAGCTTGCACTGTAGGACCACAGGGCTATGTCATACCTGCAAAAACTAAGCTTTTTGTCAATGCCTGGGCCATTGCAAGAGACCCAACTGTGTGGGAAGATGCCGAGGAATTCAAGCCTGAGAGATTCATGGGCAATAAGACTTTTGAATACCAAGGGCAGGAGTTTGATATGCTGCCTTTTGGGGCAGGAAGGAGGGGATGCCCTGGTGGGCATATGGCCATAGGGCAGATGTCCCTTGTTTTGGCTCAGCTTTGGCACTGCTTTGACTGGAGAGTTGAAGGCAATCCTGCTGATTTGGATATGACTGAAGAGTTTGGAGCCACTGTGTCAAGAAAATTCCATCTTTTTGCCATCCCTTCGTTGAAATTGTCCACAAGCTTCTAGGTTAGATCATTTTAGTCATTATGCTCCTACTAGGAATAGTGTCTAGTAATGCCATGCTTTTTATAATTAATCTATAGATCTATTAATGGGTATAATTTGTATGTAGTTTAATGTTTGAGTTTCTTTACTAAATAAAACTTGTAAAGTAAAAGACAAATAAATGTATTTCATTATGTGATCAAAGAATGTATAAATTTTCAAATAATTTTGAAATTTAAATACTCTTTGATTTGGAATGAATGATGGAGTCTAGTATTAATCATAAGATTATAATATTATATTTTCTATGTATTAGATTGAATTTAGAGATCAAGGTCAAGCATGCAATTGTGGACATGTCATCTATTTGTGGACTTAATTTAGTATTTTATATAATTTTTTTCTCATTTTTTCTTATTCACCTCTATTTATTTTGTGCATTGTAATATCTAAGTATTAGTAGTATTTAAGAATATTTTGGCAGTGTCATCATTGTGTCACTAGGGGCCATGATCTCCTAGACCAACCCACAATAATATGTTAAAAAATTGAAAATAACACTCTTCAAAAACTAATGTGCTCTTGGAATATTTGTGGAGATCTAGATTACTTTTATTGCATCAATTGAAGTGTTGCAATGCCTTAGAATGAGAAAGACCGTGTGAACTCCAAGATGATGTGAAATGAATGCATTGAATATATTTAAATACAAGGACATAGCATGAATGTTTGCATGTATCAATATCATGAATGTATATATAGAAAAAATGTATCATAATGTTTGAGCATTGAAATGGGCACGTGATAGTTGTATAGTGCAATGGATAGATGGCATAAGGTAGGAGCTTGAATTTGTACAAAAATGCATCATTTGTCAATATATAAATAGCATTATTTTTATTGTAGGCAAAAAATTAAATGGAAAATAGTATGAATATATAAATTTCAAAATGATATTTTTCCATCATTTTAAGGTGTACATGAATCTTAAAATATGCATCTCAAAGTATGTAGCACTCACCAAGAGAAAGGGTGTGATGTCCCCATCACAAAGATAAGTATATATTTCATATATTTATGTTTTTAATGGATATACAATAACATGTTTTGTGCGCATTCAAATAGAGTAATCATTATATTCTTGTTTAAATTATATATATAAACGTGATTAACCTCTGTGTCGTTGGTGACAAATTAGAAGAAGAGATCCTAGAAGAAACGAAGATGTTTTTGCTTGAGGACAAGCAAATTCGAGAGGGGAGGACTCTCATGTCCCTGAAATCGTGCCATTTCGACAACAAAGAAGCATATCTAAAATTATTAACCACTTAATTATAATTGTTAAAAACAATATAAATATTCGAATAATATTTATCATATAAAATATAAAATATAAAATAATATTATATAAAATGAATATTATATAAATATAAAATATAAAAATAATAATATTATAATATGAAATAAATATAAATATTGACAATCTAATTATAATCATCATAATATACAAATATTAAAATCTGTATATAAAACTAATATAAAACTAATAATAATAAATATATTTTAAAATGAAGAGATTAAACTAACAGCAATCACTATTAATTATAATGAAGTGATTGTATTTATGAAAAGGAGTAATCAAAGGCAGTGATCCATATTATAAGGGTAGCAGTTCATATAAATGGCAGCGATTATTATATATGCAAGCAGGAAGGCAGCAATTAAGGGGATTTGGAAGAAAGGACTGCGATTTATCATTTTTTCCTCCAATAGTAAATAAGTAATAAGTATAGATAATGTGTAAATGAGTATATAAATATAGATAGTATATATAATTCTATTTTTGTGAAGATAACATGTCATAAGTAAATATAATAAGTAATAAGTATATAGTTATGGATGATATTAAAATAGAAGCATCATAAGTAACAAATATGTAAATATAGGTAGTATGTTATTATTATTGTGAGTAAAGGTAAGGTGAGGCCATAGATGGTATGATTATAATATCTTTTATTGTTAATTAGTAATTATGTCATGGGTAAAGGTAATGATAGGATCTATAGGCAATTAAATAATGGGTTATATAAAATACTATTACAATATCTTTAATGTTATTTATGATGCATAATTGTTGATAATAAGTTTCTTATTAATAGTGTTTATATAGATAATATTTTAGTGTTACGATTCATGGATATTTAATTGTAGTACTAGATATGTATATGTATGTGCATATGTACATGTATATGTATGTATGGATAGATGTGTGAATTAGATATATACAATAATGATGCTTGCAAGAATTATTAAGCATTATGAGTAACTATAATATTTTAAATTAGTACAGATGATAGATTTCTTAAATGATTGATTTACACTAACAGTATATTCTAAGTGTGAAGACTAGATTGACTGGGAATGAAGGACTTCAATCAAGGTTTCAATTAGTTAAAAAGTACTCGCTAACTCATTTATCAATTGGAACTTAAGGATTTAAAGAAAATTTAGGGCGATTCCAAGTGGGGACATTACAAAGGGAATAATGATATAGGATAGGGAGACTCCTAGATATGAAAAGAGGAAGAAGAAGAATAAATAATATGGGGAATATTTCCTTGAATTTGGTCCTTCATATTTCATTCCCTTTTTAAGGTCTTATTTTTGGTTAAGTCTAAGCCTTCTCTATTATCAAAGTTTTCCTGGATCTTAGTTATAGTTGTAAAGTTCTCATAGTTAACTATATCTCTTAAAATCATCTTTGGTAATGGCTTTTATTGGGAACTAACAAGGTTCTCACAACCTTGATGGGACCCGATGAGGTTATCACAACCCATGTCTCTTCTAACTAAGTTTCTTTGTTAGGATTTTTGTCTTGAGTCGTTAAAATTTGGGTTTCAAAGAGTCAATATTTCAAAAAGTTGTCAAAACTCTTTTGGAGACTGCAATGGTTTTCGAAACTTATCATTCTTTTGAAAGCTAAAGTTGTTCAAGAAAGAAGAAAAGTAGGATTTCTCCTCAGTTTAACAACTATCATCTAGAGTTGATAAGGTTTTCATAACCATGTCAAGGGCTTCAGCGTTGAACCGAGAACCTTGTTTTTCATGGACAAAGGGAAAAATGTTAAGTTTTTCTTTAGTCTTCATCGACATCAAATGAAGTTATGACAACTATGTTGGGTTTTGACATGGTTTCCACAACCTTAATGGAACCTGACTTGCAACTTAAAATTGTGCCTCAACCAATAAAAAGTCGTGGAGGAAGAGGAGGAAATGTTTGAAGTGCATGTCAATTAAGGTTTCAAAACCTTTGTCATGTTCTGACATGGTTTCAAGAACCTTTTAAAAGTTGGACTCTCCCCCCTACACAACATGAAGTTTGAAATTGGTGCCAAGTAGGCCACCTACCAGCATTAATTACTGTCAGAGACAAGTGATGCCAAATAAATGTTGGGTTATATGAATATTAAAGTGCCTTAGACCATAATCATTCTTCACAATTTGTAAAGGAAATTGGGATTTATGAAGCTCGTAGAAGCAAAATTACAATGAGAATTGAAGATAGAATTTAAACAGAATTCTTCATAGAATTATCATTGGAGGATATCTTATAAACTGACAAGTGACACCCTTAAGCATTTCTTTTGTCATCATGTTTTACTCACATTCAAAGGATTTTTTCAAATCAAAAGTTTGAATTCCTAGGGGAAATGAAATAAATTTCCCAGAATTTGATAGCTTAAATTTGAGTAATAATGAAGTATAAATACCTAGTCCATATGAACATTTATCTGATTTGGAAAGCACATTTCTATAGATAGGAAACACCAAGCTAGCAAATGATAATATGGGAGAATTATGGGAAAGAATAAACAAACAAGACAAAGCCCCTATCACTCAAAGGTTAGTAGAGAGTAGTTTATTGGAAGTGACCACTTTCCCTATAGCCATGCAATGCACAAACCTCATCTTGGAATGCATAAATCATTACTATCCCAAGACTAGGGAAATTAGAATCAATGATGATAGTTTTCTAATAACCCTCGACAAAGCTAACATTAGTGGTTGTTTCAGATTACCTAAGAGGGAGACCTTTGACAATTTCAATTTCACATTATTTCAGTATCATTTTTTTAAAAAGAAGGGATACTTTAAAAATGTGATCACTAAGGAGTGGTTCGCAACCCTAAAGAAGGGGAAATCTCAATTACCTAAAAACCTACATAGGTCACATTTTTGGGATGATATTTCAAACATTATTGTTTTACTACATAGATTAAGGGGTAGTGTGAATGCCCAATATTTTGAAGAATGGATGTACTTCTATGTTCAAATCATTTGTGTTGGAACATAATACTTGGATTGGGCAAACTTAATTAGTGACAAGTTACATGATACGATAGTGGGTTTCACTATTAACAAATCTTTTTACATGTCTTCATATCTCTTTTATTCATTGGCATGTACAAGACCATGGCCGGGACTAAATCTTGTTGATGATTTTGATGATTGAATTCAAAATTATGATTATTATCTCTACTTACAACTAGAGAGGAATTATAAGAACTTCAAGAGAGTGAACGATGTGTTCACTATGAGATTGGTCAAGGAGTTGTAGGGTAGCTTAGGCCAAAGAGTTTCTGTAGAGGCTTTTTAGCTTTTCAGCAAATACAGTAGCCTTTTCATTTAATTTCAGAGATTCACCTACCTAAGGGTTGGAGGATATGATGGGTTATCTCACCAATTACCCAAATATGATAAAGAAAAATTCATCTTAAGGGTTTGTGCAAGATCATGGGGTTCCAAAAAGTGGCAATATGACAAAAAATGTAGTTTTTGTTTGCCCAAAAATATGAAATTTTGTCTTGACTTTTGACTAGGGTCAGATAAAGTACATGTTGCCATGGTAAGAAACATAGCTAAACATATATCCATTTCAAATAGATATCCATTTAAAATAGATATATGTTTGTAATGGATATCTATTTCTAATTAAATCATATTAAAATAAATAAATATGAATATTACATTATTATAATATTTTATAATAAAATATTATATATTATAATATTAATATATCAATATTATACTATGTTAATATTTTTTATTTTTTATTTTTATTAAAAGTAGGTTATTTGCATAAAAATATTAGGTTGATTACCATGTCAAGAAAAACACTAAAACTTATTAAAAAAATTGAAAAAATATGATGCACTACATAAAAGAATCTATATCGAAATGGTAGAATTTTTTTCAATTTTAGATAAATAGTTAATCTAAAAGTTGACATTAACTAGAAACAACTATGCCTTAATACACACACATTTTAATATTTATTTAAAAATATGTATTTACCAAAATTGTAAAAAAATATCCATGCACTTTAAAGTTACAAGTTATAAATACACACAAAAAATTTAAAAGGAAAAATAATAAAATTTACTATATAAAAATTGACATCCCATGTAACTTCATTTTTCAGCATTTTATTATTAATTAAATTAATTATAGTGTCAATTTATAAAAAATTATATTCAAACAATTCTTTAATTTTTTCAAAAAATTCAAACATAAAATATATTAAAAAAATACACATTTTATTAGTTTATATTATTTCAAAATTTCAAACATATATGCCACTTTTTAGTGATTCAAGTTTAAAAGTTGGATCAATGTTGGTTGTTTCCTTTATAAAATTAGGGTAACACATCTTTGTACTTCTACTCTCCAAGTGAGGTGATTAGAACTATTTGGTTAGAAAATTTTATATAGAAGAACTAGTTAGTGGATTGGCAATAATTAGCATTCGATTCGGGTCCTCATCATCGAGATATTTAGCTTGGAGAAGTTGGCACCATTATTCACTAGGATTCATGTACATTTTCTTTGTCAACTTAGCTCCAAGGGCTAAATTTATTCACTGTGTATCTCGAATGTTTATTCCCCCCATTTATTTGTTCTTTTTATTGTATCCCAAGATATCAATGGTATCCTCTTCTTTTCATTTGAACCATCCCAAAATAAATTCTTCTAAATTTATGTCAAAGTGTCAAGCACACGCTTTGGTGGTTCAATGTAGGACAACATGTATATTGGTATGGCAGCAATTACTACCTTCAACATAACGATACACCCGACCATTGTCAACCACTTCCATTTCCAACATTTTATCTCCACCTTACAATTGTTGATAGTCTCCTCCCAAAGGTTGTATTTGGTGTTTCCACTATACAATAACATCCAAGATATTCCATCGGTGGTGTACCTTCATTCATGCTAAGGATATTGGAAATTCTCCTTTGCGAAGCTTTGTTTGTGTTGAAGAAATATAATTTTTACTTATCGGCGTTGAATGCTTGGCAAGATTCTTGAAAAAAAAAGGTTACAATTGTCTTTTTTATGATCTCGGCCTCCTGTACTATAGGATTCTCATATAGGATCATGTCATCAATGAAAATTTGATGAGTTATTATTGGGAATTATTAGGCAATTTTGATGCCACATGATTGCCTCAGGGTGGAAATTTTCTTGCTAAGAGAATCCGCCATGAATATAAACAAAAATGGTGATAAAGGATCGCCTTTCCTCATCCCTCTAGCACTTTCAAACAAGCCACATGTAGTGGCATTTACAATTATAGAGTATCTTGGAGTTGATATACAATAATAGATCCACCGAAGCTACTTTCATCAAATCCATATTTTTCCATAACTTTGACAAGAAATCTCCATCTAACCATATCATATACTTTGCTTATGTCGAGTTTTAATATCGTTCCTTTGAGATTATGCCTCTTTAACGAATATATCACCTTGTGGCGATAACAATACCATCTATTATTTTTCTACCCAATACAAATCCACTTTGTTCTTGGGACATGTCTTCAAATGGGTATGATCCTTTTGAGACTGTTTTCCATCACTTTAAAAACGATCTTATAAATTGTAAATTACATAGTGAGTTTGGCTTGTAATCTAAGGAGGCAACATCTTTCTTATTTTGGATAAGGATAATATTAGTGTTGTTCAAATATTTTAATATTTTTGTTTTCTTCCTTGATTCTTCAACAACACTCCATATATTATTACCCATAAAGTCCCAACACTTTTGAAATAGTAGAGCAGGAAAATCGTCGGACCCTAGGGCCTTATATGGATGCAACTGGAATATATCTTCTTTTCTTCCTCCATTGTTGTTGGGGATGTCAAGAAGGTGTTATTACCATCCTCCACAATCATTGGAATGTCATTCAAGAGCCCACAACAAAGAGGTTTGGCATCCGCATAGTTCCTTAGTAAATTTTAAAAAAATTCCACCCCAGCATATTGAATATCTTTGTTCATAGTTAGAGCATTACCATCAAAATCTAAAATATGAGATATTTGATTTCAACTTCTTTTCAGTTTTATTGTGTTACGGAATAATTTTATATTTAGATCTCCTTCACCTAGCTACATCTCCCTCGAAGTGGAATTACCGTAGCATTCCTCTCAAGTGCTAATATTTCATTGTACTCCACCATAAGTGATTTCTCCTTCTCATATTCAACCAATATCATGTCATCATTTATCACTTTTTCACTCAATTAATCCAATTCTACTTCTAGACACTCCTCCATAAATATACTTTTAAAGTTATATTTGTTTTATTCTCTCAATTTTTCTTTCAATTGTTTTTGATAAGATAAGCAACATTTACAGGGTGCTATACCTTATATGCAGAAGCCCAAAGGGCCAAAAAAAGAAGCTAGTTCAAACTAGAAATGAACTAGGAAAGGAGGACGAACCACATAGAAGCAACAGACAGACAATTGCTGCAACACAAACAAAACTAGACAACCCTAGAATCTGAGGTGACTAATCTGACTCTCTTAACCCTAGGCCACAAATGTGTGACAGATCGAGGGAGTTCCTTCTTCTTTCTCAGCACAAAAGACTAGGAAGACTCAGAATTCAAGTCCACCGAGCAAGGTGAGAGAAGCAGAACAACCGAAGCCACCAAGGGCAAAGAGCCACCACCTTGCGAGGGAGATGGAAGCGGAATTGGGGAGGAAACAAGATTGAAAAAATGACCACCAGAGGCAAGCAATGAAGTTTGGGCAGGCTTAGACAAAACAACGTCAGCAGTGGCTCCATGGGAAGGTTAACTGAAAGAGGAGCAAACAAAGGTTCCTGAGAAGCAATAGGGTCATCCTCCATAGAAGAAGCAACCAAAGGAGGAGAACCCACCATGAGGTGATCCAAGAGAGCGTCCTTCCACCAAGTAGTAGCACCTTTGTGGTGGGAAAGAGGGCAAGTAGTAGCCAAATGACCCACAGAGAATCATCTCCTACACCAAAAGGGGAGACCCTCAATTGTTGCAGCGTATTATGGAAGGAATATATTTTTTTACTTGACTCATTATTAGGCTTTGTCTGCCATGTTTTCATTCTTTCTATTAACTCATGGCATCACAACCACACTATTTGAAATCAAGAATTTCCCAATGCTTGGTCTATCATCCTCTATTATACTTAGTTCATCTGGGAAGTGATCTGAAATAGGCAATGCCACAATCCTTGAGCAAGGTAGGATAGGTCAAAGAAACTAGTGCTTAGATAGGAGAAACCAATCCAATCTTTCTTCAATATTTTTGAACCCCTTCCATTGATTGGTCCGAGTGTAATTACCATTTGATGGCTCGATATCCAGCAAATTGTTTCTTACAAAAAATTCCCCAAAGTCCTTTTGAACTTGTGTTATTATTTTGCTACCCCCATAGTTCTCCTTTAAATCTAGTATTCGCCACAAAAAATAAACTCCTTTCCTAATTAATGAAGTTCCCTACTTATAACATCCTATATACTTTTCTTTTCCTCTATTTTAATTGGCCCATGTACATTAAAAATGTAAAATTTTAGATTAGATTTCAATACATGTACCTTAGCTAACATCAATTTAGATTTGATACTTGTAGCTCCATATAGACTTTTCTTTCCTTCCACAGAATTCCTATGCCCCTGAACACACCACGAGCCTCCACAAAATGCCCCTTCTAACCTTTGTAATGTCTTATAAATAAATTTGATTCGCTTCTACCTAATTTTGTCTTTTGAAACAAAATTATTTGTAGTTGCTCACAGCTCAATTAGCTCTTGATCAAGCTCCTTTTGTTAGGGATACTTAAGCCCCTATCATTCCATGTGAGGATCTTCATTTCCCTCCAAGGGATGTGTTTCCTCCTTTGGACATTAGAAGATAAGTTTTAATAGATGATTGATCACCATTAACATCATCTTATTCTCTTTTTCTTATTTGTCTTTCTTCCCAACTTGTGATTAACCAATAGGGATGTTAAGATTTTTTCTCACTCTAAATAATGCACCTTGGTTCAACTATGTCAATCTCCCTAAATATCTCATTCTCCTAATGAAAATTCTCAAATATTTTATCTTTTTCTGACATAGGCACCCCCATGTGTGATTCATCAATATGATTCATCTCCTTCCATTTCGCTCATTCATCAATTTCCTTACCCATCAGGTTGTATCCATATTTTGGACTATGGCATGTTCATTGTCCCCTTCCTAGCCAAAGGGATATTCATTTGCTTTTGAGACTTGAGGGGCATTATTCTCTGTCTCCCCACCACAATCTATCACTACTTTCCGTATGTTGGTAACCTCCTTTGGTTTTTCCTTCCATACATTCCTACAATTACATTGAAAAAAACTGACAACTTTCTTCTGAATGATTTGTGGCCTTACACTTTAGGAAAAATTGCTTTAGAATTTCAAATTCCAAAGAATGTGGCCAACTTTTATCTCCAACAATCAAATTTATTACTTTCAAAATTTCCTGTATAGTAATAACTAAAATGTGTGCATAGATCAATGATTTGTTGTTTCACAAATCCACTTCAATTGATTTTTTGAAACTATCTCGAATTTTTGCTAAGAAGGGCCCAAACCAATATGCATATGGTAGAATATACAATCTTATCCATGTTGGTCCATTGGATGGAGAGTAATCTAATGGATTAAAATTGTGATTCCATTTTTGTATGTATAGAAATGCATTCCCACTCCTCCATTCGTCAACTTCCAAGATCTTGTCTCTCTCATGCATTGAATCAAACACAACCACAAAGAAGCCTTTTGGCATGAAATTCACCACCAAATCTATGCCCCAATTTTTAATTATCTAACCATTGATATCTCTCCTAGTAAATCTTTTTAATAGAAAATGGCCAATTATCATTGTATCTTCTAATTCTTTTGCATCTTTTTCAACTTGTTCAATGACATCGATTTAAGGGATCTCCATTCTTTTTCTTTCACTACCATTCTGATTATTCCTACTTAATTCCTGCACTCCAATTCTAAATTTGTATTGTATAAAAAATTACAAACAATTCACATGTACTTGCTTTGCATTTTTATTCTTGTGTGTCATCTTTTTTATATTATATTTTATTATATTAATATATATATATCTCTTTAATATAATATTAATATATAATCTAATTATATATAATATTTTAGATTATATATAATATTAAAATATTATTTATTTGAATATAATATAATTTTTTTTGTATTAAATATAGTAGAATAGAAAACATTACAAAGCAATCTAGACTGTAATCAGACCAACCACAGTTTGAGAGTACAGAGCTTTCTAGCTAACTGGGCCAAATATACACTTTTTACAAAAAGATTACAAAAGGTATATGCCAAAAGGATTTAATAATATGCATATATCAAACTTGTGAGCTATGAATCTTCTTTAGACATTGCAGTGTTTGTTGCCTTCTTCATCTTCATCTGCATCCAAATCCATTGGTTGCACACTCGATCTTCCTTCCTCAATGGTTGAGGTAGCTACATCCTCATCTTCTCCTTGTGGAACTAGCAATTGAGGGACTCTTGGCCTATGAGAAAATTGTTGAAAATCCCTTGAAACTCATTCAACACCCTTAAGAAGGCATCAACTTCCTCCTAGCTACAGTGATGAGCATGTGCACACTTGGTTTCTTCCTGGAATATAGTCATTGCAACCTCTCTGAATAGCCTCAAAAATTCATCCATGGAAAGATCTAGGTGAAGGATGACTTGCATAACAATGTTACTAGCTATGAGTCTTTTAGAAGACTTAATGAGTACTCTCTTGCACCCTTGATATTTAGCAACATTTCTTGCCTTCCAAACATGCCATATGATTTTAGTAGTTAAGATAAAGCAAAAAGCTTGAAAATATGTGATTAGTTTCCTAAAATTGAATAATACAAGTTTATAATCTACCTTTCACTCATATCCCATATCATTAAATTATTACAAAACATTTTCCAAATTTTCTTAGCATACATAAAGTGAAAAAGAATATGTTTCATGGTCTCGGGAGTCCTACAAATGCTGCAAATATCTACATCCACATAGTTAATTTTGTATGGAAATTTATGCAATAAAATAAGCCATCTAAAGCAAGCCTTTTTAGGCTCTTTGATGGTATGCCAAGTGGAGTCAAAGACATTAAAAAACTCACTCTTAGGAAGGTTTGTCCCCTAGCAATGGTTGGTATGTTCAATCACCACATTTACACTGGTAAGCTCTTTATAGACTTGTTGGAATGGATAGGTCCTCCCCATTGAAAATCATAGTTTTTTAACCACTCTAGGGGAGACTCATTCCAGCCAAGAATACTATATTTAGCCATGGATACCTTGTCCCCCGAAGCTTGGAAAAAGAGGTCCAAATTGCTCATCAGTGTTTCAATATTTTTTTCTTCAAGCTCTAGAAATATTGCAGTGTCATCTGGGCATGTGCAGGATCATGGTATGCCAAAAAGTGGCAATGGAGGAAAAAATACGTGTTTCTACGACTCAAAAACGTGAAAATGGTGAGTTGAATTTTTGGAGCTGGGGTGACTACCGAGGCAGAGGGAAAACTTAGTTTTAGGAATCGGATATCCGATTTTGTTCAGTGTATAAACAAATCTCATTCCGACCCAAGCAAAAGGCTAAATCTCATTCCGACACAAGCAAAAGGAATCGGATATCCGATTCAAATTGGATATCCGATTCAAATCGGATATCCGATTTTGGTCAACTGTATATATAAAAAAAAGCCGCGACCAAAACTCATTCATTTTTATTTTCGGCGGGGGGCGCATAGTGGAGAGCGAAATCCGATATCCGATTTGGAATCCACCTCTATCAGGTAAATTTTTTAATTTTTAATCAAATTTTCAATTAGATTTGTTTATTTTTAATTGATTTTTTTCAAAATATTATTTTTTGGTAGAAAAAACTAGGGTTTTTTGGTAGATTTGCAAAAAAACATAAAAAATTGAAGAAAAATAGTAAGAAACTACTTTTTTTTAAAATGTAATGGCATTTCCATAGCATACAAACATTGAGAGCAAATAAAATACAGAGTTCAATCCATGAATTATAGAAAATAGATTTTTGTTGGTTATATTCATATCGCTGATTACATTGCACAAAACATACTACAACTGCATAAATATCATATGGTGACAGTTGT
>VDFB02299027.1:0-84156 GCA_007258455.2 Sequoia sempervirens | reverse complement strand
ATGGAAGCCTTTTTGCAGAGATATCAGATGACCCAAAGGAAATCTTCACCATATCATCCTCAGGTGAATGGACAAGTAGAAGTTACTAATTGAGAATTGGAGAATATCTTGACAAGACTGTTTCATTAAGAAGACTAGGCAGAGTGGTTAGATGAGGTAGTATGGCCTTATAATACCACATGGAAAACAACAACTGGATTTTCTCCATATGAACTTGTGTATGGGAAAAAACCAGTC
Organism: Sequoia sempervirens; assembly: GCA_007258455.2. NCBI lineage: Eukaryota > Viridiplantae > Streptophyta > Pinopsida > Cupressales > Cupressaceae > Sequoia > Sequoia sempervirens. The sequence goes on along the minus strand of VDFB02299027.1, from coordinate 83,919 downwards.
ATGCCTATATAATTTGAATTAAGAACATTGAAAACAGTAGTAGAAGTTGGAATTGATTTACCAGAGTTTGAGAAAAGTAGAATTTTGTAGCTCAATAGACTTGATGAGATGAGAACGAAGGCTCTTTAACATACAAAGGTAATCTAGAAGCAAAGGAAGGAATGAAATGATAAGCATATTGTGTCCTGACAATTCAAGGAAGGAGATTGGGCATTATTATTTGACTCTAGATTTGAAGAGTTTAAAGGTAAATTCCATACAAGATGGTTAGGAACCTATGAGATAGATCAAGTATTTGAAAATGGAGTTGTTCAATTAGTACCAATTGATGGAGAAAAGAGAGTTATGCTAGTTAATGGTCATCTTCTCTTCCATGAGAGAAGATCTTTGAACCTTTGAAGAAGGCATGAATAAACAAGGTAAATTGAAAACCAACAAATGGCAGTTTACCTTGGGAAAACAAAAGTAAATTGAAAACTAGTAAATGGCAGTTTTCTTTCAAAAAAAAGAGAGAGAAGATGACTGAAAACCAACAATGGCAGTCTATTTGGGTTAACTACGAGTAGCTCCTAAAAACTCCTGAGAGCTCCTAAAAGCTCCTAAAGATTTTGAAGACTCTGAAGACTCAAGATAGCTCGATAGCTCTTGAAGACTCTTGAAGCTCATGAACTCCTAAAAGCTCCTAAAGGCTCCTGAAGAATCTTAAAGGTGCACATTTAATGTGAATATTATTCTTGAAATATTATTTTCTAAAGTAGTTAAACTAATGTAAAATAGGTAAATATTTATGAGTTTAGAAATCTTCGCCATATTGTTATTGATAACTATAATAAATGTCTTTTAATCATTTCAAAAAGCAGTGGAAGAGTTGGTATAAGTATGATGTGACATTCAAATGATGTCTGTAATGATTGTTGGTCATGTTGAGATTCACCTATCTTTTCAAAATCTTTTCAAATTTAAGCTGACATGTGTAAGGAGCGCCGCCAACTTTACAAATTGAATTGCAGCTACAAAATTGTTCCGTGCGAATTGTCCAGAGTAGTAAAGGAATGTAATGCAAGGAAATAATGACACGTCATATTTTCCAAAATAGCTGCTTCAAAACAAGAAAAGATCATTTTGGAAATTTTTAAATAGCTCAGTCTACCAAGTTGAAGTCCCCCATTGTTGAAGTCTACCATTTTTGACAGAAAAGATGGGAAACAAAAGGAATGTGGAGCCATAAAACTTTACTATTGATTATGAAACCAAGAGGATACTAAGAGAAGTAGGATGGTTGGATTTTATTTTGCAGTATGAAGGTTTTTCAACAAGAAATTATGGAAGAATTCGTGAGGAATTTCCATGTAAATGTCACAAAAGTCAGAGGAGAGATAACTGAAGTTACTCCTGAAATAATAGGTGAAATTTCAGGAATTCTTGCTGAGGAAAAACTAGTTAATAAGGATCGAGTAAAGTTTGATAAATTGGTGGTGACATTTCATCAGGAACTAGAAAAGAAGCCTAAGATTCTCATGCATAAAGGAGATCAACACGGGATAGCTCATAACAGCTTGGGAGAGCCTTGGATAACTACTGCAATTTGGGTAATGAAATTATTCACACGTGAGGGACAATACGACACTGTATTAGGGAAAGGAATGCAACTATTAATACATTTGAGGTATGGAAACACAAAACCCTCTGCTAGAATCAATTTTCCAACATTTTTGTTTCAACAAATTGCTTCAATGATTTCCTGGGTAAAATCTAAAGGAGAGTCTTCCATAAAATACCATGGTTTAATTCATTTGATAATTAAACATCATTTCTTGAAGAAAGAGTCTGGGAAATAGGGTTGGCTTGAATTTTTGTCCACACCCATAGAAAAACAAAAAGGAAAACCCATAGTGACTATAAAATCCAAGTCAATAAAATTTGAGTCAACAGAAAAAAACCACATAGAGCCATATGTACCTTGTGTTTCCAATGCTAATATTCTATTTTTGACCATGAGAAGCATACTATTTTCCAAGAGCCAAGCACCCAAACTGAGAGTATTCCAAACATTCTTTTGGATGAATGGGCAATTGAAAACATTGAAGTTGATCTAATCAAAAACCTTGAAGAGGTAGGTTAGGTGTTTACATGATTCATGAGCAAGATTCTATCATTCGTAACCTTGAAAAAAAAGATGAACAACAACAAAATAAAGTTTGGAAGATATTTTTTGATGGTTCAAGAAGTAAACATGGAGCTGGTGGGGGTGCTATGCTTGTATCTCCACAAGGTGAAAGTTATTATTTAGCTTTTTCATTTTTATTTTAACTATTCTAATAATACAACTAAGTATGAAGGTCTTATACAGGGTTTGGAATGGGAAAGGAAGAAGAAAATAAGCTTCCTACAAGTGTTTGGTGATAGTGAGCTGATTGTGAACTAGGTAAGAGGCTTGTATGTGACCAAAAATGATGTGCTTACGTCCTATAAGCATAGGGTATGGGATATGATAGACGAATTTGATAATTTTAATATTCTTTCTATACCTAGAAATCAAAACTAGCATGCTGATAGGTTGGATGCCATAGGTGCCCAATTTGTTATTCCAATGACATTAAAAAGGATAAGGTACAATAGTATGTTAAGGTAGTAGTAAGGACATCTATTCTTGATAATAATGTCCATTGGAAAGTCTTTGAAAGTGATGAACGAGTGCTCAATTTTTTGCTTGATGAAGCCAAGTTTTCAGCTAGAAATAAAGAAAAATTACAACACCAGTATGGTGACAAGATTATATAGCTAAAAACAACAAAGTTACCAAAGGGTTTGGTAACCTTAGAGTCCATTTTTAGTTCATATGATAAACTTAAAAAGGGATAAACCAACATACATATCAAGCAAGAGCACTATGAAGAGCTAGAAATTTTCAAAGGTAAGCTTTGTTCTCAAGAGGATAGAGAAGATTTTGTTTCACTATGTCAAGAGTTCCATGATATTTTTTCTTGGGAATATTCTAATTTGAAAGGACTTGATCCCAAGATTTCCCAACAAACCATTGAACTTGATTCAAATGAAAAACCAATACTAAGACAAAAACAAAGGCCTTTGAACCCCAAGCTTGAGCCACTCATGATAAAGAAATTAAATAAGCTAATTGAGGGTAATATCATTTTCCTAATCAAACAAACCTCATGGGTTTCCAACTCTTTTCTTGTTAGGAAGAAAAATGGGGAGATAATATGAATTTTTGTTGACTTCAGAGACTTGAATAGGGCCTCACTCAAAGACCATTACCCGCTGCCCTTTCTAGAACAAATTCTACAAGTTGTTGTAGGTTCAGAGAAGTTTTCTCTACTTGATGGCTATTCTGGGTATAACCAAGTGCTAGTGAAAGAGGAAGATCAATATAAAACAACATTCACCACAAAGTGCGGAAAAATAGCTTACAAGAGAATGCCCTTTGGTTTGTCCAATATTGGTGCAACTTTCCAAAGAGAAATAAACATGGCTTTTCAAGGGTTAATTTATAAATTGGTGTTGATTTATGTTGATGACATAACTATTTTTTCAAAAAATGCTAATGAACATCTCTAATTTAAGGAAAGTGTTTGACATGTGTAGGGAGTATGGCATAACCCTTAACCCCAAAAAGTGCATCTTTGCTATCCATGAAGGTAAACTCCTTAGACATTTGGTCTTAAAGCATGGAATAACCATTGACCTGGAAAGCGTAAGTGCAATTCTTGCTCTACCTTTGCCTAGTCATAAGAAGGGGCTACAAAATTTCCTTGGTAGAATCAATTTTGTGAGAAGGTTTATACCTGATGTATCCAATATTTTGAGAGCTCTAACTATAATGTTGAAGAAAAATGTGAGTTTCAATTGGAAAAGAGAAGGAAAAAATAGTTTCAAAGCCATCAAAGAAGAATTAACAACATCTATGCTGGTAAATCCCAACTTTGCTAAAGATTTCATCCTTTATGATTTTGGTAGCATAGATACCATCTTTGCTATGTTGGTACAACAAACTGAATATATTTTGGAGCAACCAATAACATTTTTTAGTCAAAGCTTAGAAGTTTATGAGCAAAGATATTGTTTTGTTGAGAAGTATGTGCTTGCTATGATTATAAGTATAATTTTTTTTCATCATTTGGTTTCCAATAGCAAAATTAAATTGATGGTTGCTCACCCAAGTATTAAAGAGTTCTTGTTGAGTAAATATTTGAGTGAAAAAAGGTCTAGATGGATTACCAAGGTGATGGAATACGATGTGGAAATCAAAGTTACAAAGATGGAAAGAGGTAAGGGACTGTGTGAACAACTAGCTGCTGGGTTAGAAAATGATGAAGAAACTCAAAAATAAGTTGTCCTCATGAAAAATAATGAGCCAAAACTGCTACACCATCATTGGATACTAGTTGATTACATGAAATGGTACATTTTCTTTAAATTGGTGAGTGTCTAGTTGGCTTGGAAAAGGAAAAAAGAAACATATTTCATATTATAGTCCATTATGTTTGTACTTGTCAATAATGTAATTTTTAGAAAGGATCATAATGGAGTCTTATTAAGATGCATAGATACTAACCAAGTTGACAAGGTACTCCATGAATTTCATGACAAAACAACTGGTGGTCACTTTGCTCCAAGGACCACAACTTGGAAGATTATGAGGGCTGGGTACTATTGGCCAAGCCTCTTCAAAGATGCCCATGCATGGGAAAGAAAATGTGTCAAAAGTGTAATGTTTGCAAGAAAATAAAGGCTGCAAACTCTTCCTTTGCAACCCATACAGGTTGAACAACCCTTTATGAAGTGGGGTATTGACTTCATAGGGGCAACACATCTACCATCTAGTGTTGGTCACAAGTGGATTTTGATTGCCACTAGTTATTTCACAAGGTGGATGAAGGCTACAACCCTCAAATAAGCAACTGAAAGTGTTTTTTAAAACTTTTATGAGGAGATGGTAACGAGGTTTGGAGTTCCTAACTCTATTATTTCAGACAATGCTTTGACTTTCATTGGTACAAGAATTAGTGAGTGGGCTATAAAAAAAGGTATATTATTGAGTAACTCATCAAATTATTATCCTCAAGGAAATGGTTTGGCTGATTCCACTAACAAAAAATTGATTAAGATCATTAAGACAACCATGGAAGATAACCAAAGAACATGGCACACCAAGTTAAAATCGCCCCTTTGGGTAGATAGGATAACTCCAAAAAGGGTAATAGGAAATTCACCATATGTTTTGGTGATGTACAGTTGGGTGGAAGGTGTCAAAAAAATATCAAATAAAAAACCTTTGCAATTTCAGAGCCTCAACACAATAAACAAGGTGGTTTTCTTCACAAATTGACACTATGCTTAGAAGGGCAACAAACACCCCTTTTTAGACATAATTTGCAAACCAGGCCTCAAACCCACATTATAAAGACTATTTAGGATACCCTTTTTAGCATTTGATTACATACCAAGTTTGCAGATATGGTTGTTTTGAACCAAACCCCTCTAAAATTGACTGCTACGCTGCTTATAAAGCTTAATTAGGCTTGAGCAAATAGGTCACCACAAGATTTTTGATCTCTAGACCAAAAATATTCAAACCAAGAATCTAAACATGTCAAATATGGTTTGCACAAACATTTCCCATCACCCTAATCAACTTCTCCAAAGTATTTCTACAAACCCTAACACCTATGCATCTCAATTACCTAAAAACATGAGTTTAATCAACTAGGGCACTAACCAATTTGGCCAAATCCTCATCCCATGCTCCTAAAAAATTCACAAATGCAAAAAAACCCTAATTACTTCCATTCCACTAGTTCTTAGGCCATTTCACTAGTGGAATGGCTCAAAAATTCATTTTCTTCACCCAAAACACCAAAACCTAGGGTTTCAAAGTAGTTTTCAAAAAAAATTTCTCTAACACAAACTTTGATAAAATAATATGAAACAAGATCCAAATGATAGCTAATTCACTCCTTCATCAATCCCAATGTACCAATGTACACTCCAAGGCCGTACCAGGCCATACCAAACGCTGTAGCAACAAATTTCAATGTAAAATGTAGGAAACATAATTTCTATTGATGTTCAATCTTCAAATTTTCATCAACCCCCCCCATCGAACATACATGGATTTTAAAGAATTTTCAAACATAACCCACCATTTCCCAACTAATTTTTGAATTCTAACCATTCAGCTTCCCTTTTACATAAAAAATGCAAAAGTTGCTTTGCAACTTTTTGCAACTTTTAGCAAAATGGAGCAAACTTTTACAATTTAACCACAACTGACTCAAAAAAAAACTAAAACATGAAATTTTTTCTTAATATATCTTATTACAACCAAAAATACTTAAACACACCAAAATACCTAACACTTTGTAACTTTTCCATGAATGCTTAGGTGCCCTACACCATACTCCCCAAGCAAAAGGAACTGAAGTCCCCTTGAGGATAGTGTGGCAACAGTAGAATCCTGCTTGATCATATTATCCTATGACCTCCAAGTTCTTTCTTCATCTGGTAAACCCTTCCACTGAATCAAATACTTGAAAAAATAATTGTTCCTAGTCTTCTTTAACTCTTTGGCACCTAAGTTATGCTTCAACTGCAGAAGTCTATTTGATAGATGATCCATGACCTATCCTTCACCTAAGAATGTTGTTGAATTTGCCTCTTTACCTGCTACTATGTCTCCTCCTCTCTTGTAATGAACTATATTGTTCTTCACCTTTTGTGTATGTTTGAACTTGCTCTTTTTCCTTTGTAGTATAGCTTTGATCTCTTCACCTTTACCTTTCATCTCTCCCATCTAATGTTCTGCCCCTATGACTGCTAGTTGCATAGGTTTACCAACCTCTGATATGATAGAATGATCAAAATCCCCTTTTGAAAACAATTAATGAAGTACCTCTCATATCATCACAACAACATGCTTTTTAATCCCATATTGAATCTCCAAAATCAATTCATCCTTGACCCTAAAAATCAAATCATTCTTCAAGTCTGTTGTTATACTATCTCCAAGTTTAGTAGAGGCTGCAATGTCCATGTTTTCCTCTTCATCTACCTTTATAAACTCCTTTCTACCTAACACCATCACACTATCTCCCTTAGTTTTCCCTTTTTCTCCCTCTTCCAATGGTGTCAAAGTATAAGAAACCCCTTCTTGGTTTATCTCATAAGTATTCCTCCTTCCATCATACATAGCATGCCTATCAAATTTCCAAGGCCTCCCTAGTAGCATATGACACACATCCATAGGCAATATGTCACATAGAAATATATCCTTATACCCTCCTATATTGAACTCCACCCAATTTTGTTCATTTACCAAAACAAATTGACCCTCATTTAACTAAGAAACTTTATAAGGAGTATCATGTGGTATTCTAGGAAACTTAAGTTTCTCAACCAGCTCACTGGAAAACATATTATTTGTGCTTCTTGAATCAATTAAAACTTTACATACCTTACCCAAGATCTTACAGTTTGTCTTGAAGAGAGTTCTCCTTTGGGTTGGCTCCTTGTCTACTGATGTATTGATGAGAGTTCTCCTTACCATGAGTGATTCACCAACTTCTGGAGCAACATGTTGTGATGAAGAGTTTACACTCTAATTTTCCTCTTCTTGCACCAATTGAGTCCTTCTTTCTCCTCCATGTGAACTAGAGGCTTGACCTTCATTACAATGCCATGCTTGATGTCCAAACTTGTTACATTGATAGCACCTTCTTGTGAATCCACTAGAGTATCTTCCTTGACCTCCAAATCTACCTCTAAAACCTAATCTACCTCCTCTAAATCCACCTCTATGATCAACAACTTGGTCTTGGACTTTACTTGTATCTTCTTGGTTCTCATATGGCTGCCTTGAGTTAGAAAATGAACCTTTTCCTCTAGAATTTCTTCCTCTACCCCTACCTTGCTTCTCTTTCCTTCTCTTCAATTTGTCTTCAACCTTGATGGCCAATTGGTAACATTCTTGCACCGTTCTTGGAGTGGTGAGACTCAATTCATCTTGGAGGTTGTATCTCAACCCATTCATGTATCTTGCTACTATCTCTTCGTCATCCTTTGTATGACCTGCTCTTATGCTCAACTTATAGAACTCTTCTATATATGTTTGTACATCCATCTCCTTTTGCTTGAGATTTTGAATCCTCTTCAATAGTTGAATAGCGTAATCAATAGGTAAGAACTTACTTTTGAGTTTAGCCACCACCCTATCCCAAGAGGTGATTTTGGAATTTCCTTTTGTTCTACTTTCACTTTGTACATAATCCCTCCAAAGCAAAGCGTGGCCCTTCAATTTTATCTTGGCTAACTTTACCCTATTATCCTTTGGCACATCTTCATTATCAAAATAGTTATCCAATGCTCCTATCCAATCTAGGAGCTCTTCACTATCCATATTTCCTTCATACATAGGTAAATCCATATTTATCTTATGCTCATCTCCCTTGACTTCTTTCAAAAGCCTTGCCATCCTCAAGTCATTAGGATCCATCTCTTCCTCAGACCCTTGGGAACTTTCCTCTTCCTCTTCTTCTTCATGGTCACTCACATCACCTGTGACCACACTTCTCTTCTAACTTGTTTCCAGGGTAACAAGCCTCTCCTTCAAATCTCTCATCTCTCTAATCTCTTTAGCATGTTTCTCCTTCAACTCATTCAATTCTCTCGCAATGGCATTCCCTTTTAGAGGCATCTTTGTGATTCTTTCAAATCAACCTTTTTCTTCTTCAGATCGAACCTATGCTCTGATACCAACTTGATGCAAAGCAGGGTGGAAGGTGACAAAACAATCTCAAATCAACAACCTTTGCAATTTCAGAGCCTCAACACAATAAACAAGGTGGTTTTCTTCACAAATTGGCACTATGCCTAGTAGGACAACAAACCCCCCCTTTTAGATATAATTTGCAAACTAGGCCTCAAACCCACATTCTAAAGACTATTTAGGATACCATTTTTGGCATTTGATTAATACAAAGTTTGTATATATGGTTTTTTTGAACCAAACCCCTCTAGAATTGACTGCTACGATGCTAATAAGGCCTAATTAGGCTTGAGAAAATAGGTCACCACAAGGTTTTTGATCTCTAGACCCCCAATCTTCAAACCAAGACTCTAAAAATGTCAAATATGGTCTGTACAAACATTTCCCATCACCCTAATCAACTTCTCCAAAGTCTTTCTACAAACCCTAACACCTATGCATCTCAATTGCCTAAAATGAGAGTTTAATCAACTAGGGCATCAACCAATTTTCCCAAATCCTCATCCTCTACTCCTCCAAACTTCACAAACATAAAAAAATCCTAATTACTTCCATTCCACTAGTGGAATGGCTCAAAACTTCATTTTCTTCACCCAAAACACCAAAACCTAGGGTTTCAAAGTAATTTTTAGAAAAATTGCTCTAACTCACACAAACTTTGATGTAATAAGATAAAACAAGATCCAAATAATAGCTAATTCACTCCTTCATCAATCCCAATGCACCAATGTACACTCTAAGGCCGTACTAGGCTGTACCAAACACTGTAGCAACAAATTTCAATGTAAAACGTATGAAAACAAAATTTCTATTGAGGTTCAATCTTCAAATTTTCATCAACAACCTCCCCCATCGACCATACATGGATTTTAAATCATTTTCAAACATAACCCACTATTTCCCAACTAATTTTTGAATTCTAACTATTCAACTTCCCTTTTACATCAAAAATACAAAAGTTGCTTTACAACTTTTTGTAACTTTTAGCAAAATGGAGCAAAATTTTACAATTTAACCACAACAAACTTCAAAAAAAAAAAAACATGAAATTTGGTCTTAATAGACCTTATTACAACCAAAAAAACTTAAACACACCAAAATACCTAACACTTTGCAACTTTCCCATGAATCCCTAGGTGCCCTGCACTAGTTGGTATATGGGAAGGAAGCAAGGCTGCCTTTGTCCATTGAACTTACAAGACTTGAAATAGTCAATCAACTTAAGATGCTTGAAGAAGACCCCATGGAAATTAGATATGCACAACTGTTGGAGCTTGAATAAGCAAAAAACAATGCCATGAAAACCATGGAATTCCACCAAATCCAAGTGAAGAAATATTTTGACAAGAAGGCAATGCCAAGGGAGTTTAAGGAAGGAGATGTAATGCTCAAATGGGATGAACTTAAGAGTAGGCCTGAGAAATACATGAATTTTGATGCCATGTGGAGTGGTCCTTTCATCATCATGGAGTGCAAAAAACCAATGCCTTTCAATTGTATAAAACAAATGGAGAGATACTTCCTATCCCAGTCAATGGGATTCACCTCAAACATTTTTTTTTGAGTGAAGATGGATAACTATTGTATATTGCACAAAGAAGGCCATGGAAACCAAGACAAGGTATGCCACAATACCCTTTGAATTTTAATACACCATTTCTAGTTGGTAATTATAATTTCTCTAGTTTGAACCCTCAATCTTGGAAAAATACACAAAAATAGTGACAAAACCCTTAGCAAAATTGGAACTAGAAACAACCAAATGTATGGCCACAAATTTTTTTGTAAGGCTCTAATTACAATCCTCAATGGCCAATGCAAAAAAACCAATGGAAGCCACAATGGAAAAAGGGCCAGCAATGGAAGCACCAAAATATGAACTACCAACAACCCTTGTTGTCTTCTCAACCACAAAAACAAGCCATCATGCATAATTCATCAAATACAACATCTCAGCCACCAAGAGCACCTCAATTACCTACCCAACCTACACTTAACCCCAATAACAAGCCTATTCAATAGGAATACACTAATGAGGCTATTCAATACCCTACTTATGGGGTAGAGGTGAGTGATTTCCACCTTAGGCCAAGCAAAACAATGGCTAGGCCTTCATCCCCTCAAATTACTGGGATGATGGATAAGGAACCCATTGTAGAAGCTTTAGAAAATTCACTTCTGGAGCTTGAGTCAAATCAGGTAAGCCAAACTATTTCAAGTCTAGAGCCTCCATTCCTCAAGAATTTAGCCATTCCAAGACATCAGAACCAAGTTGAGATAGACCTATTAGGTCAGCTTAAGGATGTAAGTATCAAAATTCCCCTCATTCAGGCTATCAAGGATATCCCAATTTATACCAAGATAGTAAGAGACCTTTGTCTTAAAAATTCAGGGAGAAAGAGGAAGGACCCTCAAATAATTCATGTCCTAATGAACCTTCCTGACATTATGCTAGGGAATATAACTGTCCCTAAATATACAAACCTTGTAAGTCTAGTAGTGGATGTTAAAATAAATAGAACCCTTATCAAGAACACCTTGATTGATTTAGGGGAAACCATTAATGTCATGACTAAGGAGACAATGCAACTACTACAACTAGTAAACCTTAGACCTACACCTACTATTTTATAGTTGGAAGATAGGTAAATAGTGAAACTTGAGGGGATCATCGAGGACTTATTCATAGCATTAGATTCACGTGAGAATCCTATAGATTTCATAGTCTTACAACCAAATGATAACCTTGCAGGATATCTAATTATTTTAGGAAGACCATGGTTAGCAACAACTAATGCATTTATAGGTTGTAGGCCTAGGAACATGATAATATCAAATGGAATTATGACTAAGAATTTAGTCTTCTATCCACCAGCTCAACCTCATAAAAATCTATAGCAAAATATATGGCCTACCTTGGATGAAGAAGACCACTATTCCTTGCAAACTCCCATGACTATTGAACGTAGCCCCTATTGAAAAATAAAGATGAGGATGATTTAATTGACCACATCATATAGAATAACTATGGTAGGAACCTGCAACAACAATATTGTCTTTCATTTCTGCAAGATCCACTATAGAATATTATACCTACAAATTCATCAAAAGAAGAATTACAACTTTTCCATTGTCTATTGTCACAACAATGTGTCCCAAACATTAGGGACTTGAACTTTAATTTATACAATAACCATCAAAGAAATTAGAAATAATGCTAGGTAAAATGTTGAATGTTAACAATGGATTAACTGAGGAACAATAAAATTCCCTAAACACTGTGCTGCGGGCACATGCATCAGCCTTTGCATGGGACCACCATGAAATGAAGGGGATTTATCCAAAACTATTCATGCATAGGATCTACATAAATGATGGTTTCAAAACAATTAGGTAACCTTAGAGAAGGATGAATCTTTCCTTAAGATAAATAGTTAAAAATGAGCTCTAAAAATTACTTGATGTTGGCTTCATTTACCCTATTTCTAATAGTCAATGGGTGTCACTTTTAGTTATTGTCCCCAAGAAAGGAGGAAAATGGAGAGTATGTGTGGACTATAGAGAGATAAACACAACCACTAGAAAGGATCACTTTCCACTACCTTTCATTGACCAAGTGATTGATTCCTTAGCAGGTAAAAAGTACTCCTTTCTAGATTGAATTAGTGGCTATAACCAGATAAAGATAGCCCCTGGTGCAGGTGCACCCAAGCACATGAAGGCTTCAAAAATAGGTCAATATGTCAAGTAGTGATGTTAGAGTATTTTTTGTCTTAGATATGGTATATTTTCACTCAGTAAGGTCTAATAAGACCATTCACTATGTATTAGGTTGATTTATGGGTCAATTGGGTAAAAGAGTCAAAAGTTGCAAAAAGATGTAAAATTTTAAATTACCCAAAAGTTGCAACATGCTCTATTTTAGGATTTTCAAGGTCAAAGGTAGTCAAATGTTGGTAATGTCATTTTAGTGGTATTGTGGTGTGCATGATGTGCAATAAGTTCATTTTCAGACCATTCAAGGTTGTTTGCAGGTCCATTTTGTTAGAAACCAAGATCATATTTACACACTAGAATAATCCTTCCACAGAAGAGAAAATAAAAAAGAGCAAGAGGTTTGCAAGAAGATGTGCAAATTGATATATTCGAGAATACAAATAATTACAAGAGATAATTTGCTTTATAAAAGTAAAGATGTGATAACCTAATCTTATCTTGAGCAACAATATGGCTTGATAAGATAAAGATAAAGCCTAAAACTTAGGAATTAAATATTGCCTAAGTAAACTTATGCAAAGTGTAATTAATAATTAATTACACCAACACCCCCCCATAAGTGCAACTTAGGGAGAAGCAAATAAAGCATGCACCTAAAACTAAGATGAATGTAAGAAAGCATGAATGGGTCCCGACAACAAGGCCTGATTAGGTACCCAAGTACAAATGCAATATGAGGTAGAGAAGGAAAACCCAATGGGACAAAACCCCCCTACAATGAGATGACTGCTGTTGAGAATCACTGGAAGAACAATGTGGAGTAACACTGGAACCTGATTCTGGCAAGCAAGGAAAGATATTTCTGTTTACTACTGAAACCAGATGAGAGTCACTGATTGACTCAAGGAATCATGATAAAGTAACAGCAGACCCGATGCCACATAACATTGGAAAACTCACAAACTGGAACAACTATGGAATTTGTGAAGCAACAGTAGATGAGATGATGACAGAATCTGGAAGCCGTGTATCTCGATGCCGATGCCAAAACTATGTCTGAAACTCTTCCATGGGAAGGAGTACCATGAAGACTCTGGAAAATTAACCATAAAAGCATGGCCCTCAAACTGAGATGGATCCAATGTGGATCACTAACCATAGGCTCTCAATCTAAAGTGTGAACCAGATGTGAATCAACAATGTGTCTAGCTAAGCAAAGATATGGCCAAAAGAAACTAAGAGACTAGATAAAATCATGTGAGTTGCCATCAAAACAATATGAAGATGGAGATCAAAGTAAAAAGTACATTCTAATCAGATTTATTATGCAAGAAACCCCCCTGAATGGATTTTTATCATAGTTCATTTATTACAATAACCCAATGATTGTAAAAGGAAAGCATACAAACATGCATAAATAGAAAATAGAAATTGATGTTAGATCTGTGTAGAAGATAGAATCAGTTTTTTGATGCCACAAAAATGACGAAAAAAGGATCACTGAGTCAAAAGATATGCCCTCCAAAGCGAAATCTGAACATCTAAGTTCAAAGGTTTGCAAAATAAATCTGGAGCAAAATTTGGTAAGAAAACCTACACCATTGGATTGGCGTTGGAATCAGCTTTCCAATGATATCTTGTTTGCCTAATTTTGATACCATATGCCCAAGTTACGACCTCTGGAAGAAAACAGTCCAGAAATGGGGAAAAACATAGTGCGCCATTAAATTTGATGGTCATACGACCGTCGCAAAAAAAAGTATGGGCCCAAATTTGATGGCCAAATGGCCATTGGCGCACATGCATAACTAGACTTATTTTACAGAAAATTGTTTTTTATATAAAAAAATAATTTTTTTTTATAGATATATATATATATATATTTTAAAAAATATATTAAAAAAATGGGCGAGGGGGGCACGTGGGCCCTCCCCCACCGCTCCCCAAGGAGCAAGGGCCCCTGTGTAGGTTTGTGCAAGGACGTACCTATGCAGTACCTTGTGCAGGTACGTATCTACATACAGGCCTGCGCAGGGGTTACATCACCCCACAAAAACTTTAAATTTTTTTTCCTCCTAACCTTTTTAAAAAAAAAGGTTTTTAATATATATTTTTTTAATGAATTTTGTTTTAAAAAATTCACGGAGAAAAAAATGATTTTTTTTTTACAATTTTTTTTGTTAGAAACCAAGATCAGATTTTCAAACCAGAATAATCCTTCCACAGAAGAGAAAATCAGAAAAAGCAAGAGGTTTGCAAGAAGATGTGCAAATTGATATATTCGAGAATACAAATAATTACAAGAGATAATTTGCTTTATAAAGGCAAAGATGTGAAAACCTAATCTTATTTTGAGCAACAAGATGGCTCGATAAGATAAAGATAAAGCCTAAAACTTAGGAATTAAATATTGCCTAAGTAAACTTATGCAAAGTGTAATTAATAATTAATTACACCAACACATTTTGTCAGTTTTGTCTAGTTGCTAAAAATAGTATGCAATTTGGCAATTTTGTATGTAAAAGGAGAATAAATACTCCTCCATTCAAATCTATGCTTGTGACTGATGTAATAAGGTGGGAAAAATGTTAAAAATTCCTTGTAAAAATTTTAAAGGGGGGAGTTAATGAAAATTTGAGATTCTTGTACGCCAAAAACTCATTGTTACTCAAAAAATTCTGATTTTTGCTTCATTTTCTGTAGTTGCAGGCCTTGGTATGAATCTGTATAGGATATTTTTGCTCAATTTTTTTTTGGAAAATGTGTGGGATGGATATATCTTCAAATTGGAGGTGGTTTGATCGAATTTCATCAAGAAACAAAGAAATTACAAGCAATTTACTAACTGCAAGTCTGAGTTTTTGAATTAGAGGGTTTGAGAGTGTGATATGAAGAACTAGGCCATTCCACCTATTGTAATTGCTGTATCTTGGTGGAATAGAAATATTTAGGTATTATTAGGTGTTATTTATCTTTGAGGGAGTAGGGGAAGGTCGTTTGTGGCTTTGGGCATGAAGCCAAGTTGCAAAAAGTGTGATTTTCAAGTGAAAAAGAGTGAAAATGAGAGGTTTTAGTATGCAAAAGTGTGTAAAACTTGGGGGAAGAAATTTTTATTGTTAGTTAAAGTGTGTGCATGTATTTTATAGTGTTTTTAAGTGGTTTCCAAGTTATTTGAGGCTTGGATCATTGATTTCCAGAAAACCCTCCTTGGAAGGGCATCAAAAGAGGTTTTTTGCAATTGAGTGATTTAGAAAGTGTTTCTTTGTCAAGTAAAGGTGGATTCCATGGTTTTGAGACCTAGTAAGTGGATTGAAAGAAGAAAATTATACATGCATCAAGTTTCAATGGTAGTTTCTTTGTAAAGGTGGCCTAATTGGCCTTGTAGGACAACAATGAAGTCAAGTTTTGAAGGAGTTGGTACAAAGTGACCATAGCTGCATGTAATATATGTTTTAGAAGGCCCAAATGGGTCCTAGAATATAGTTTTATTTTGAGGATATTCTATGTGGTGTTAAAGTTATATTCAATTTCACCTATATGGACTATTATAAGAGTTAAGTCTGTGAATGCAAGATTTTGTAAATCTTATGAAACAAAGTTTTTTGAGAGTTTTATTGGTCTGAACCTGTCAAGAATAGGTTGATTAAATTGTTTTTAGGTCAAATTTTTGATTCCCTTAAGTGGAACTGAGTTTGGTTGGTCGAAGGCCTCCCCTACATTGCATCAGCTCCAA
Source organism: Sequoia sempervirens (assembly GCA_007258455.2). Lineage (NCBI taxonomy): Eukaryota > Viridiplantae > Streptophyta > Pinopsida > Cupressales > Cupressaceae > Sequoia > Sequoia sempervirens. Next base: position 67,687 of record VDFB02299027.1, on the reverse strand, counting down.
AGGACCAAGATAAAACCATATTTACATGCCCTTGGGGAACATATGCCTATTATGCTCTTCCCTTTGGAATATCTAATTCCCCAACCACTTTCCAAAGGGAAATGCTAAGTATTTTATCAGATTATGCTAATAACTCCATGGAAATCTATATGGATGATTTCACCACCTATGGAGAAACATATGAAGAAGCACTCAACAATATAGTGAAGGTTTTGAAAAGGTGTCAAGAACACAATCTATGCCTGATTCATGAGAAATTCTTCATGATGATGACCCAAGGGATTTTTCTAGGAAATTTTATATCAAGAGAAGGAATTTAGGTGGAACCCAACAAGATTGAGATAATCTCCACACTTCCTGTGCCACAAAAAAAAAGAGATGTAAGGATTTTTCTAGGACATGCAGGCTACTACAAAAGGTTCATTCAAGACTTCAAAAAAATTATAGCACCTCTATTTTTTTTACTCACCAAGGATGTAGAATTTGAATGGACCACAAAATGTCAACACTCTTTTGAAGAACTTCAAACAACCTTGACAAAAGCACCTACCTTGAGAGGCCCTAACTGGACATTACCTTTCCATATACACATTGATGCTTCTGAATTTGCTATAGGAGTAGTATTGGGACAAAAGGAAGGTAATAAGGAGTATGTTATTTATTAAATCAGTAAAATTTACAGGGACCAGAACTCAACTATACTATTATAGAGAAAGAGACATTGGCAGTTTTCTATGCAATCAATAAGTTTAGACACTATATCACAGGGTACCCAATCTTTATCCACATTGATCACACTGTAATTAGATATTTAATGAATAAACTTGTGGTTGGAGGTAGACTATTTATATAGTTACTCGTACTACAATAATTTGATATAACAATAGTGGATAAGCTTGGGAAGGCTAATGTGGTGGCATATTTTCTGTCTAGATTACCAACACAACTAGAAGAAGGTGTTGTTGATGATTCTTTTCTAGATTAGCATTTTTTCTCTCTCAATGTACACACACCTTGGTTTGCTGATATTACAAATTACTTAGCGGAAGGATAAATACCATTACACTTATCTCCTAGAGAAAACAGTCAATTGGTGCATAAAAGATTTCCATATTCTTGGGTAGCTAGTTATTTATTCTACACATGTCCAAATAATATAATGAGGATATGTATAAGAGAAGATGAGGTTTTTGACATGCTAAAATATTTCCATGATGATCCCTATGGGGGTCACTTTGTAGCCAAAAGGACTACACTCAAGATCCTTACAACTGGCTACTATTGGCCAAATCTTCATAAGGATTCAATATACAAGGAGTTGTGGTAGATGTCAAAGAACATGTAAGCCAACAAGGATAGATGAGATGCCTTTGCAGTCATAGTTGGCACTAGCACAATTTGATAAATGGGGGATGGAATTTAGAGGCCCAATTTCACCAACATCCAATAACAAGGAGTATATTTTAGTTTGTAAAGATTATCTGACAAAGTGGGTTGAAGTAAATTAATTACAATTTGATAGAGATGGGAATGTAGCTAAATTATTGTATGAAGACATATTTACCAGGTATGGAGCACCCAAAGAGATTGTGATCGATCAAGGTCCCTATTTCACTTCAGAAATCATTTCTAAATTGATTAAGGAATATGAAATCAGGCATATAAAATCAACACCTTATCACCCCCAAGCCAATGGGCAGGTGGAGGTTACAAATAGGGAGATTGAGAATATTCTAACCAAAATAGTATAAATTCATAGAAAATACTGGGTAGCTAGATTACTTGAGGTAGTATGGGCCTATAGAACAACATGAAAAATAGCTACATGTTTCACACCTTATGAGTTGGTGTATGGTAAAACAATAATTCTACAAATTGAGTTTGAATTTAAGACACTTCTATAGTTTAAATAGATATGGACTTGACAACAACATAGAAGGAGAGGCTACACAATCTAAATGGGTTAGATGAAATTAGATTGGAGGCTATGCATCACACGAAGATAATTTAAAAGTAGAGGACTAAATGGCATGATTAGTTTATAAAGACTAAAGAATTAAATGTGGGTGACTAGGATTTATTATTTTATTCTAGATATAAAGATTATAAAGGAAATCTATAATCTAGATGGTTGGGACCATATGAAATGCATCAGGTTTTTCCAAATGGAGCACTCAAATTGTAGACCATAGATGTAGTTATACTTTCATTGTTAGTCAATGGCCATAAACTGAGAATATGTAAGAAGCCAACACAAATAGATGATTTCCTTCTTTCTCTCATGCAACAATATGGTCCAAGTAGTGATTCTGGTACAAACATACAACCACAAGATGACAACTCAACATTAGATATTACCAATTCTCATACTGACTCAATAGATGAGCTACACAACTCACCTCCTGAGAGCACTCAGGTATAGTTCCTTATCCAACTTCACGTGCACACATCACATAGGTGACAAAATAAAAAAATATTTTTCAAGACCATTCCATGATGCAATAGAGACCTATTATTCCTTGCATAACCATCCCATTTATTGTTTGGTCAAAATGGCCCCTCCCTCTTTTCCTTGGTGTCTTTTCCTTTTTGTTTTCCCTTTGCTTTGGTATCCTTTACTATTTTGTTCTAGTTTGAGAGTTGTTTTTCTCTATGGGTCTTGTTTTTTTGGTTTTTTTAATTTTTAGGATTGGGTTTTTGGTTGGAACTCAAACCTTTCTTCGAAAGGTTCAAGTCTAAGTTTCTTCCCCAATCCTAATTTCCGCTTCCTTTCTCATTTCTTATCGGGATCAGGTTTTAGGTTGGAAATCAAACCTTTCTTCGAAAGGTTCTAGTCCATGTTTCTTCCTCGATCCAAATCCTCAATTTCTTTATCAACCTTAGGTATCATTCAGAGGGAGGAGTTTGAAAGGAAAGTAGAGTGCAAAATGCACCTTCCTAATACTAATCTTCAGGAGAGATACAAATAGTCTTTCAAAATTTGCAATTACAGAACATAAAGATGCACATACATGAATAACATAATAGACAACAAAGAATGAATACCATATTTTATGTGGGAAAATCCTCTTGGGAAAAAAACCCACACACCAAAGCAAAGATCTCTTGTATTATTGTAAAACATAAATTACATACAAGTTTAGAGCTATACTTTTTTAGGTGTCAATTCATAGAATGAATCTGACAACATTATGTTACAATTGCTTTGATCATACATTGACTCAATGCACTACTGCATTACATTACAGGCTTCTCAAGAATTCCCAGAAAATCAATGTTCCAACTTCCATTCTAGACAAACAATCACAAACCAACGTAATTGACACTACCTTTTGCCTCCGTTGAAGTCCTATCAAAATGTAGAAGAGAATTGAAACCACATCTCTTCAAATTATCACTATCACCCTGAAACGCCTATTTCTCCATCCTATCAGAATGTCAAAGGGACCATGTAGCAACTCCTTCCGATATGGTGAAGCCTCGTTGATGAAGTCTCATCGAAATTTTGAAGTGACTTCCATTGCTGTCTTGTTGATAATTATATGTCTATCTGATACCAACAAACCAACTTCACAAAAATCCTATCAGAATGTTGAAGAGACTATCACCGATGTCCCAGTGAAATCCAACATTCCATCTAATGAAGAGATCCTTCCTTCCATCAGGATATGAAAGGGACAAGTCTCAAAGTCCCACTGATACCGAATTGTCCCCTTGATGTAGCTCTAAAGGGACCACATTTTAGGTCCCACTGATATCCTTTTGTCTCCTCAAAAACATCCTTCTTTCTATTCATTGGAATGTCAAAGGGACTGCCAAGTGACTCCCTTCGACATGGTGAAGTCTCGCTGATGAAGCACTTATCAACATGTCAAAGAGATTTCTCATTTAGTCTCATTGGCAATCACTCGTCTCTTCGATGAAGTTGCGGTTGATGCAAAATCAAAACAAACCTAGTGATAAGCCAATCACTTATCAGGATGTTGAGGAGACTTGTTTCTAACTCCCATTGACATATGGCTATCAACTCGATGAAGCACTTAATGCCAACCCATGGAGCACTTGTCGAGATGTCAAGGGGACTAGGAATTTCATCTCACCGACATTCACCTTTCAACTCGATGAACCCGAAGCTTGAAGCCTTTTATGCCAACAAGTTTGAGACACCCTTTATCAACATTCTCCCACTTGATGAAGAAATTACTGGCTCCTTCCAACACTTGAAGTCCCTAAATATTCTAGGCCCCAAGGCCCATCAAATTGGTGCACCATTTGAACTTATCCATGCTCACAGACTTCGTCAATGCATCAACAATATTCACCAGAGTATCAAATTTTTCTAGAGTAACCTTCCATCCTCCACCATATCCCTAACAAAGTGGTACTGCATATTGATATGTTTCATCCTGGCATGGAAGGTTGGATTTTTTGCCAAACAAATGGCACTTTGACTGTCACAACAAATAAAAATCTTCCCTACATCAAAATCAACATAAAAAAACAATCTTCTAAGCCAAATGGCTTCCTTGTAGGCATGAGTTGCTTCCATGTACTTAGCCTCAGTAGTGGATAAAGTGAGTAAATCCTGCCGCTTGCTCATCCAACTAACTACACCACCAAACAACATGAATACATATCCATTGGTGGATCTTCTGCTATCAATTTATCCTACCCAATTAGAATCCACATATCCGTGAATGCTAACTAAACTCTAAGATCCAGTAGAGTAACCATGATAACATAAGGCATACTCATAAGTACCCTTCAAATACCTAAAACATCTCTTCACAACATCCCAATGTGGCCTTCCTGGATAAGCCATAAATTGACCAAGCACTCCCATTTCTTGGGAAATGTCTGGCCTGGTATAAACCATTACATACATTAAACCTCTCTAGGACAAAATTTATATACTTTCTCTGGCTGAGCCAAATTTTTCTATTTCCCCTACCCCTTCTGATTTCCATCCCCAGAATATACCTAGTTGAATGTAGATCTTTCATCTCAAACTATGCTAACAATTGAGACTTCAATTCAGAAATCATACCCTTACTATTCCGAACAACATGTCATCCACATACAGGGCAATAATAAGAAGATGAAATTTTTAGATTTAAAGTAAACACAATGATTAGAATTTGATCTCACAAATCCCAAAGACAACACATTTGTATCAAACTTCTAGTACCACATTCTAGGTGACTGCTTCAAACCATACAAAGATTTCTTTAATTTTCAAATTAGGTTTTCCTTACCTTTTTCAATGAAGTGCTCTGGTTGGGACATGTAAATCTCTTCCTTCAAATCACCATGAAGAAACACTTTCTTACATCAATCTACTTTATTTCTAAGTCATATGTAACTACAAGTGACAACAAAGATTTTATATACGTCAGCTTAGCTACAAGAGAAAATATTTCTCCATAATCAATCCTCTCCACTTGGGAATATCCTTTTGCGACCAACCTTGCTTTATGCTTCTCAACACTGCCATCTAGAAAAATATTATTCTTGAACACCCATTTACATCCAACAGGATTTTGTCCTTCAAGCAAAGGTACCAGATCCCATGTTTCATTCTTCTTCAAAGATGCCATTTCCTCATTCATTACTTCCAACTAGGAATCTAAATCAAACATACCCATAGCCTCTCTAACAGTCCTAGGATCATCAGTGTTATCAATCAAAGCATAGTATCAATTAGAGTCTAACATATAATATCCAAAGCTTTCAAGTTGCTGGTTAGCACGCATAGACCTCCTCACAAGTTGAGGTTGAGGTTCTTCATCTTGTTCAAAAATTTTAGAGCTTCTTGAGCCCTCCTCACTAATAGGTCGACTAGGAGTACGTAGTTCATCCTTATTTGGAGTAAGAGGAACTTCAAATACCTCTTTCTTTTATACTTCATTCACCTCTAGCTACAGATCAACTATAGAAGGTTTCAACTCATGAAAGATCACACTTTTGCTATACAACACCTTCTCTGTAACTGGGTTCCCAAGATTGTACCCTTTCACACCAATTCCACAACTGATGAAGATACATTTTATAGCCTTGTTCTCCAGTTTAGATATTTTTTCATTGGGCGCATTGCACCTCACAACCGAAGAATCTAATGTGTCTCAATGAGGGATTCTTACTAGACCACGCTTCCATAGGTGTCTTGTGTTGGTATGTGGCGACTGATCATACAAATTATACTGTACACTCATAACGTATCCTTGTTGGGGTTTGGGGGCAACAACCTTTGATAGAAGGGGTTTGGGGGTGCAACCCTCAATTTTTTTTTCGTTAACACGTCAAGGTTTTCCCGCTAACATTTCAAGGTTTTCCCACTAACATGTCAAGGTTTTCTCGTTAACATGTCAAGGGTTCAATAGTTAATTTTTTAACCAAATTTTCAAAACCTTAATTCTAGAAGCTTCCAAAAGGCTTGTTATAAGTGGCTAGGATGTATGTTACAGTATGGAATTCATGAGATTGTAATATGTTTTGCATTGGATAATAAAATCATTGGGTGGCTGAGTTTTTGTGGATGTAGCCCATATTGGGTGAACCACATTAAATTTGTGTTGAACTCCTTTGTGTTATTCTTCATTGTTATTTCTGGGTTATTTAATTTGCATATAATTGTTAATTTTTATTGCTCCAATCTACTTGAATCCTAACAACTGGTATCAAAGTCATGTGTATTTCAGGATTAGTCTCCAAGTGGGAGATTTTGGTTATGTGGTGAATAATCATGCAAATACTATACACTCGTAATGTATCCTTGCCAAGGTTCGAGGGTGGAAACCCCCGATAGCAGGGGTTTGGGGCCACAACCCTCAATTTTTTTCATTAACTCATCAAGGTTTTCTCACTAATACATCAAGGTTTTCTCAATAACACGTCAAGGGGTCGATAGTTTAATTTTTAATCGAATTTGTAAAACCCTAATACTAGAAGCTTCCAAAAGGCTTGTTATAAGTGACTGGGATGTATGTTGCGGTATCACATTTGCGAGATTGTAATATGTTTTGCACTGGATAATAAAATTATTGGGTGGCTGAGTTTTGTAAGGATGTAGCCCATATTGGGTGAACCACATTAAATTTTTGTGTTGATCTCCTTTGTGGTATTCTTCATTGTTATTTTTGGGTTATTTAATCTACATATAATTGTTAATTTTTATTTCTCCAATCTGCTTGAATCCTAATATCTTGTCCATGAGCACTAAAGTGAGAGATATGTTAATCAAATAACATGTTGTAGCTATAGCCTCAACCTAGAACTTTTGTTCTAGACTAGAACTACTAAGCATACTTCTCGCCCTTTCCATCAATGTTCTATTCATCCTTTCTGCAAGTCCATTTTGTTGTGGAGTGTAAGGAGTTATTTTATGCCTTTTAATTATGCAGTCCTTGCAAAACTTATGGAAATATGTTGAAAAAAACTCACCACCATTATTTGTCCCCAAACACTTAATCTTTCTACTAGTATGATTTTCAACCAAGGTTTTAAATTCCTTAAATCGATTGAAAACTTTAGTTTTACTTATGAGAAAATAAACAAATGTACTTCTTGAATAATCATCTATGAATGAAACAAAATACATAGATTTTGATAGCGAATGAATATAACTAGACCAAACACATCAACATGAATATAATCTAGAATACCAAAAGATTTATAAGGACTAGAAGAAAATGAAACACAGTGTTGCTTTCCATATATGCAATGTTCATAAAAATCAAACTCAAGATTACAATCATCAAGCCCTTCAACTAGGCTTTTATTTTTCAAGGCTTTTAAGCCTTTTTCACCAATGTGGCTGCACCTTTGATGCCACAACATTGTTTTCTCTACTAGGAGCTTCATCTCCAAAGAGTTTTCACCCTCAGGAACAACACCTCCTTTCTCTACATGATTAGATTTTCTTGACTTTGCAGAAGCGCTATTACACTATATTGCACATGCATCCAACTTACATAGAGTGGCAATTCGTGCACCCTTAGCCTGCACCATAAATCCTCTAGTCATTCCACAAACACCATTCAAGAAAGAGACATGCACACCAACATGATTTAGCTTACTTACAAAAACTAAATTTTGAGCTAGACTTGGTATATGCATCACATCATCGATTCCCTTCACTCTTCCATCAGGAAATTGAATTATTACTCTTCCATAACCAACAATCTCTAGGTGAGAATCATTGCCCAAATACACCCTTCCACAAACATACTTTTCGTACTTTGAGAACCAACCTCTATAAGAGGTCATGTGAAAGGAAGCACCTAAGTCATCAAGGCTACTATGTAGGCATTTGCATTGCTTTGAGAAGATTCATTTTCCGAAGAATTATTTTTCTTTTTCTTCTTCTTCTCCCCTTTACAATCTTTTCGGATGTGTCCAGTCTTCCCATAGTTCCAACATTTCACCTTAGAATTTTTATCAGGAGACTTTGATCTCCCATTTGAATTGGATTTAGAATTCTTGTCTTTCTTCTTTCCTTTCTCCTTTGATCTTCCTTGAACAACAAGAGCTTCCTTGGTCATCTCTAAATATTTCTTTCAAATTTCTTCTGATAGCAACGAAGCAACCACATCTTCCATCTTGAAAGTGGTTGTTGTACTCCCAAAAGCCATTGCCTGTTGATCCCATGTGTTAGGAAATTAACACAATAGGAGCATGCAATGATCCTTGTCATCTATCTTCACACCAATAGACCCCAACTGAGTAATGATCATGTTAAACACATTCAAATAATCTACAATAGGTGCTCCTTCATCTATCTTCAAAGAATACAACTTCTTTCTCATAAATAACTTATTAACTAGAGATTTCCCCTAATAAATGTCACCAAGCTTCTTCCTCAAATTTTTGCTGTCTTCTCTTCATGGACATTTAAGAGAACTGAATCGACCAAGAAAAGTATAATTAGACCCTTGGATTTCTGGTCCATTGCATCCTAGTCATTCTATGAGATTGTTGATGGTTTGTTAGAGGACACTACATCCCATAACTCTCGGTCTATAAGAAAATCTTCTATTTTGAGTTTCTACAACTCAAAATTGCCATCGTTGAACTTTTCAATCTCTATTCTTCCATATGTGCTCACCATCTTAAATCTATAATAAGTTATAAACTAGATTTCTCTACAAAAATCTCATTGAATAAGATCAACACAAAAAACTTGTCTTACCCACAAGGACAAAAAAGTTGGCCAAACTCTGATACCAACTGAAAGGAATGTAGAGTGTGGAATACGCCTTCCTAATACTAATCTTCAGGAGAGAGAGATACAAAAAGTATTTCAAAATTTACAATTACAAAACATAAAGATGCACATACATGAATAATAAAAAAGAAAACAAAGAATGAATACCAGATTTTACGTGGGAAAACCCACACACCAAAGTAGATATCTCTTATATTATCGTAAAATGAAAATTACATACAAGTTTAGAGCTATGCGCTTTTAGGTGTCAATTCACAAAATGAATCCAGAAGTATTACATTAAAATTGCTTCAATCATACATTGAATCAATGCACTATTGCATTACATTACAAACTTCTCAAGCATTTCTAGAAAATCGACATTCCAACTTCCATACCAGACAAACGGTCACAAACTAACTTAATTGTCACTATCTTCTGCCTCCATCGAATTCCTATCAAAACATCAAAGAGACTTGAAATAATGTCTTTTTGAATTCTCATTGTCACCTCGAAACGCCTATCACTCCATCCTATTAGGATGTCAAAAGGACCATTTATCAACTCCTTTTGATATGGTAAAGCCTCATTGGAATGTTGAAGTGACTTCAATTGTTGTCTTACTGATAACGATATGTTTCTCTGATACCAACACACCAAATTTGCAGACATCATATTAGAATGTCAAAGGGAATATCACTAAAATCCATCATTTCCTTCGATGAAGAGATCCTTCCTTACATTGGGATATCAAAGGGACAAGTCTCAAGGTCTCGCCGATACCGAATTGTCCCCTCAATGTAGCTTTGAAGGGACCACATTTTAGGTCTCGTCGATATCCTTTTGTCTCCCCAAAAAATTCCTTCCCATCATTCATCAAAGTGTTGAAGGTATTGCTAAGTGACTCCCTCTGGCATGGTGAAGTCTCACCGATAAAGAAATTATCGACATGTCAAAGAGACTGCTCATTTAGTCCCACCGACATTCACTTGTCTCTTTGATAAAGTTGCAGCCAATGAAAACTCCAAACACACCTAGCAATAAGCCAATCACCTATCAGGATGTCGAGCAGACTCATTTCTAAGTCTTGTTGACATATGCCTATCAACCCGATGAAGCACTTAATGCCAACCCATGGAGCACTTATTAGGATGTCAAGGGGACTAGGCATTTAGTTCTATTGACATTCACTTGTTAGCTTGATGAACCCGAAGCCTAAAGCCTTTCACACTAGCAAGTTTGAGACATCCTTTCTCAACAGATTTTTGATCAAAATTTCTACCTTGAGGCCAAGTTCCAAGAATCATCATGATCTTGAAGTTCGACCACCTACTACATTTATGTTGAGCCAATTCACACACATGGAACCAAGAGTTAATCATCCATTTGGAGATAATCACTTTCTTTTTTTTGTGAGTTTTAGGGAGAACTGGGATGACATTTTCATTCTTTGGGTGTTCTTCATTGTTTTGGCTTCTCTCCTTCGATGTATTTGAGGTTGGTTTTCTCATTTTTCTCATTTTCCCATATTTTGTCGGTTTTGCTATTTGTGCATGTTCTTCTTGGTTGCGTTGTTTTGTTTTCATTTTCTCGTTTACTGGTGTCTGTTTGTTTTTTTTCTTCTTTTCTTTTCTTCTCACCTGTTTGGGATCATTTCTACTTCATATTTTCCTTTTCTTCATGTTTGTGTTTGTGTTGCATCGTGGGTTGTCTCCTTGACATGTTTTTTTCTCCCTTTTTTACGGGTTTTGTTGTTCCCTCTTTGCCCTAGTCTAACTAGGGTTTTCATATGATACAGAGCTTGACCATTTGAAAATTTGAAAATTATGAGCCTTGTAGGGTTCTAACCCGCCGATCTTTTAGTTGGATCCTAGTCCTTGGTTAGCACCCGAGCCTGATCCACGAAAGCTAAAAAATTTTCTAAGTGAAGTCCCCCCTAAAAGGGTTTCATAAAAATATTTGGTTCTGATTGAACTTTCCTTAAAATTCTAGTTTCCATGCGCTTCTCCAATCCCAAAACTTTCATGATGTTATCACAAGATCCAGGAACCCAATGATAAATTTGAGCAAAGTACCCAATCTCAAAGTTCAAACCCAATCCTGGTCTACAAGGGCTTGTACTAGTAAGTTCGATCCAGACTTCCTGTCTTGATTGGAATTAGTGTTAATGTTTGAGTCCATGGTTCAACCCCAAACCTGATGCTTGAAGTAAAAATAGTTATTTGTTTTAAGAGCATTACTCTAAGGTTTGAGGACCTGATAAGATTTTATTATAGGCTCCCTACAAGGCTTAAATTCTTACAATATTTTTCTTTCTCTAATGGTTAATTGTTGAATTTTTAGATTCATTAAATTTCAGATTCAAGAGAAGATATTGGAGCTGAGGAGGTATAGAAAGAACAAAGAGAAAAAAGAGTAAAACCAGAACAAATTCCCCTCACTATGAAGAATAAATTTTGGGGAGACCCAGTGGTTTTAAAATTTAAATCAAAATTTATGAAGATAATTGATACAGAGCTCAGGCACATTGATTTTCAATCCTTCATCAATGACACATTCTCACTAGTGGCTTCTCCTAGGACTTAAAGGATAGCCAATTTAGGGTTGGAACATGTTGCTTCCTTTCCAATGGTAGTCCAATGCTCAAAATTCATATTGGCTACTATAGAAGCTTACAACCCCGTGCAGAGAAAGTGCATAGACCCTTGGGGTAATGAGATCATTGACCTAATCCTGATGATGATCAAATTAGTTTTTGACCCGCCTCCACATGCTAACCTCAAAACAGAGATAAAATCCTAGGCAGTTCAGTAGTACAAAGTAGATGTTAGCACTTATCAAAGGCACATGAATAAGAAATGGTTAAAGATAGAGAAGAAATACATAATCAAGCTCCTTACCAATCCCAAAAGGTTTGATTTTATTTTTGAAGTAGGAGATATTATCACACTACTATCTAGAGCCTTTGGTAAGGAAGAGTCTCACACATTTGAGGTATGAATGTTTCATTTCATCGAGATTATATTAGGAGGAAAATAATACTTGGATTAGGGATAGATGGTATCAGATGAAATCCATGATCAAATTACAAAGGTGAAGGAAACCAAAGAATTTTACATGAGCTCCTATGTCATTTATTGTGCTGCTAGAATGGGAAATTTATTGGGATTACGTACAGTGAGGGTAAGAGGAGAAGACCCCGATCAAAGAAAAACATGGTAGTATTATGATCATCTCAAGAATAAGAAAGTGGAAAGGCACTTCAAGAGAGAAAATGATTCTTTCCTCTATGCGGTTATTATTTAGTTGATGGGGGATTTTGGTTTTAGATTTTCAAAAGAAGCAATGGAATTCATCAATGAATGGTGGAATTAGTTTATACAATATCCCAAATCCACTTACATTAGATTGTTTGGATTTGATAAAACCCCATTTTTTCTACCAAGACACTACAATGATAGATTGATTTTGATGGAATTCTCTTATTAGATGGTAGAGGTAAATGAAAAGTTTTCTATTAAACACAAGGAAGGGGGAATGAAGTTCCCATTTGAACTTGGGTTCTATTCATGTTCAACATCAATAGCAACCAAAATGGCTATTAGAGGAGTTTCAAGCTCTAAATTTAAAGTTATATGTTGCAAGGAAGGAATTTGATCCTAAAAGTAAAATGAACAAATTATATGTGTATCTGTTTCCCCACCATAAACCTCACATTGAGGAATTTTGGGTAGATTTACAAGATGAATATGAGGTGAGAAAAAGGAGGTTTGAGAGACTAAAAATTCCCTAGATGAGAGAATTCAAGACTAAATAATATATAACTGAGGGGATTCCAGACAATAGCCTCACTTTGGATCCCCAATATGACTTGGATCAGGTGGGAACCAAGAACTTGGACTCCATCAATTAGATGTAGAAAGAAAAAAATTATATTGACAAGATCTTTGTGGTAGTAATAGAAATAAGTTTGAAATGGATTGATCTTCGTGCCAAAGATTCCCAAGGGAATACCACCAGAAAAAGAAAAGATTTAAAGGGGGAATAATCTTCTTCCACTACACCAAGGGAGTATAAGAGACTAAAGAAGAAGACATAGGTGACTGAGGAAGATTAACTTGTGTTTGATGATTTAGTAGAAGAAACACAAAAGGATTCTGTAACGAACATGGATGGATCAGTTGAAGTAGTTTCAAGACTGGTTGTGAGGCCTATAGTAATGATATACCTTGGAGAAAAGGATGCAATAGAAAAGGATCCTACTACCCCTTCACAAATAGAGGTGGACACAGAGAAAGAAAAGAGACCAGTAGTTGAAATAACGTAATCTCCTCTCTCATTCAAAACTGAAGAGATTCACTCAGAAGAAGAAAAAGAGCAGGATAAAGAAAAGCTTGATGTTGAAGACATGCCTTTTGAAGAAATTAATGTTGAAGGGGAAGATTTGAGACATGCGCTCATGAAAGATGAGAAAAGGGAGATTATTGAGAGTGTAAAAAGGAAGGATGTTGAGGAGAGGGAAACTCAAGAAAAGATGGCACGAGAGAAGGCAGAGAAAGAAGAAGCTCAAAGGAAAGAAAAGGAAGATGTTGAGAAAAAAAACTTGAGTAAGAAAAGTCTTCCTCGGCTGAGGTAATGGATAGCAGTCAACAACACCAAGAGCCTCCAAAGAAAACTCTTGAGGATACCCAATAGGTGACTACTTCCACAAGTGGCACGACGTGGTCAGAATTGAATTTGGAAAAGAGGCAATAGGTTGCAATGCAAACCCTAAGTTAGCAAGAGATGATGCAGAGGTTGACAAGATGAAACCAAAGAAGAAACCAAGAATGCTACATTCAACCCAAATAAATGATGATGGGGAAGTGGTTGCTGATATTTCCATTCCTATGGTGGAAAAAGATGATTGAGAGATGTAAGTGTTAGACTACCAAATGACAACGATCAATCTAGGTAGGAAAACTCGCAACCAACAAATCACACTCCTCAATCTTGCGGCGAGATCAACAAAATCAATAATGGTAAAAGATAAGCGAGGAAAAGATGAGCTAAAGGATCAAATAGAACAAATAAAGAAATTTATAAAAGAGCTTAATTGTTTGGGTTTTGAGCAGCCATCGTCATTTGAAGTACTTGTATTGATGTGCTGAAAAGAAGTGGATGATCTTAATGTCTTGAAAAGGAAGGCTCATGTTTTTGATAAATGGGTTGATAAAATTAAAGATGAAATGGATGAACTTCTCACTATAGGGTACAAGTATTATGAGAAAGCATGCTCACTGAGTGAGCATATAGAAGAGTATACAAAGACCCGATGGGAAAAGGAAGAGAAATATAGGAAATACTTGGGAAAATTGAAGATAATAAAAAAGTTGGGCACTAATGAGATAGTTGAGTTAGGAATTTTGGGAGATAAGGATGTTGACTATATTGATAAGTGTATCAAGGTAATTATATTATGGGTGGAGCTTCTCATTGAGCAAAGAGTAATATTTCTCAAAGTTCAACATTACGTATGTGATCATATTATGATATTCGAGGAGATTGTCATAGTTGCCACCTCTAAGGATTTATCATCCAAAAAGAAAATAGATACATTGTAGAATATAAAGGGGAAAAGAAATGATAAATTGGGAAAGCTAATGAGTGAAGTAGATAATGATGATGAAACACTCTTGGACAAATTGATGTACACTAGGTTTGATACATGATGGGCTATGAATGACATTGGTCAACTCAAAGATACTACAATATTCCATATTTTGTCTGAGTTGTTGTGCAGAAAACACCATCAATAGGACTGGCGCTAGAAGGAAGGCTTGAATAAGCAAGATGGATCAATTTTTGAATGCCATCTCTCCTGAGAGATTTAGAAGAACAAGATCTACTCTAGGAGAGGAAGAGTTTCAGGAATTACCATACCCTACTAGGTCAAGAAGGACCAACAGAAGAAGGGAATCATCATCATCATCCCATTCACCTCCCACATCTCCATCATCCTCATCTTCATCGGGTTCATCTGAGTCTGAGGCCATTCCCAGTCCACAACCTCAACTAGTCATAAATCAGCCATTACCACCTCCACCTCCACCAATGGATTTCCTGGAAACTAACCCATTTCCATTAAGTTTTGCTGTTTACAATGTCATGCCCAAGAACCCCAAACACTTCTGTTCAAAATTCCATGTCAATGATCCCAATAGGACTACTGAGGAAAACATTATAATCTTTCAGACTGGCCTTAAAGACAAGGGGATAACCATGAGGATGTGGCCTGTAGATTATTTCCTTATTCATTAGGGGAAGATGCGTTCTATTGGTATAACCATTTTCCTATTGGGTCTATTGAGCATTGGACTGAGCTAGATACTGCATTTTTGTAGAAGTTCCGTATTCCCATCAGTCCCAATGAGCTCTATCTTCATTTTACAAATGTCAAGAGGGAGGTCAATGAACCTATAGCATCTTTCAATAATAGGTTTCATCGGGCTTACACCAGAATGCAGGCTCCTTATGTTGTTGATCAACCCACGGCCTTAGAAGTCTATTATGAGGGACTTGATAGTTTGATGGCTACCTTTATGAAATGGAGTAACAACCCCCCTACTAATCTACTCGATGCATATGCAGAAGTTGTGAAAGTTAGCACTAATCTAAGGCAGCATATGTCTGGGCCTTTACCCTCATTAGGACCTACTGCTCACCCTGGACAAGTTCCAGCTCTCAACCAGGCCCTCACCAACCATACCCCAATCATGAATCCATTACCTCAGTTGCCTCTGGTCCCTCACCCAGGACTACCAGTGAGACAAGTTTCCCCTACGATTAGCTATCCACAACAAAATGTGAATCAACCCCTGCATTCACAACCTTAGGCAAATTAACCCCATTATTTGCAGAATTTTGAAGTCTTGAATCAATCACTAAATGCCAATGCAAATCAACCCCTATATAGTAATCTTGACAAGGAAAGACTGGATGAATTGTTTGAGCAAATAAAGAAATTGAATATGGAGGTGACCTACTTGAGAAATCAGAATAGTTAGTTGCAGGCTGCTCAAAGGAATATGCAATCCAATTAGAACAAAGAGAATTCACAAGGAAAAAACTTTGATAGAGGACAACGTCATGATCAAGGATACAACAACGACGAGGATGTGCCAAAAGGAAGAAACACTAATGCCAATAAAGAAAAGATGGTGGAGTACCTGAAGGAGACCCCTACTGATTTAAATGAAGAATAATTGGCCATGTATGTCACTAAAGAACTCCAAAAATTGAAGGTAAATCTATCCGAATTTGAGTTATTAAGAGTTCCATCTATTAGGAATGCAGTCTTAGGATCCTATAATACAAACTCCATATCACAAGATAAACCAGTTAGCAAGAGTTTCAACAGAGTACCTAGTCCTCAGTTGGCAGGAGGGTAGAATCAGTCTCATGATCAAGTCCATATGCCCCCTGGAGACACTAGGAAGGAAAGGGACAAATCTCAAGTTGTTCAAGTAGACACTCCCTTAACTCTGTTTCAAGGGAAAATAGATACTCCTCCATTCCTAATTTCTATCCGCGTATTCGGCAAAAAATTGCATAATTGTCTACTGGATTCTGGTGCTTCAACCAATGTTATGCCCCCTAGTGTCTGTAGAGCTATGGGTATCACCCTTGTTGATTCTCAAAAGAAAGTCACATAGTTGGATAGGACTGAAGTCAATGTTGTAGGAGAGTTGAATATGATTGACATGTAGATTGTTTCTGATCCTAGGATTTAGCAGGTTATCAATATACAGGTGGCTGACATCCCTGATGCTTATGGCCTAATCCTAGGAAGGGAATTTACCAGGTCTTTGAATGGATATGTTTTGACAGATCACTCCCATATGTGGCTTCCCTGGAAAGGAGTGCCAAACCAGATTAAAATTGAAAGAGAACCCAAAATGAAGTTTATGATCATGAAATATCAAAAAACCTCTATTGAAATTCTAGTGTCAGAAGTAAGTATGGGTAACTATATGCTTTCCACTCCCCTTGAAGAAATAGATTTGGAGGAGGTCCTCATGTCACATACAGTGTCTCATGCCCTCACGACAGAGTCTAGTGGTGTTGAAGCCCTAGTGGAACTAGTTAAGGACAATGGTGAACTAGCTGAAAGTAATGATGATCTAGAAGATAATCAGCTGGCTTTGCTAGACAGTTTTCAGGAGTTCATTCAAAAATGTATTGAAGGTCAGATTCAGTTAGGAAGAAGAATGAACTTTGAAGAGTTACTTTTTCCCAATTGGTGTAGAGTACATAATGCTTCACATTCAGAATTAGACTATTGCTTATGCCAAGCTACAGTAAAACAAATACAAAACTATGCTAATCCCACTCCTGTAGTCCCAATCAATGTCCAAGAAGACCATAAGGGAAAATGAGTGATGCCTTCTGAAAAGCCATCCAGCAACAACAATGTAAGTGAAGAAGTGAAGAAGTCCATAGGTGTTGTTTGTTGGACTTTAAGATTCGATGGGTCCAAATAAAAACAAGGAGCTGGGGCAGGATTTGAGCTAATCAGCCCAAAAGGTAAGACATTTTTTGCTTCTCATAGACTTCAGTTTCATTGTACGAATAATGTAGTAGAATACGAAGCTTTGGTTCATGGATTGTTAATGGCCTTGAAGAAGAAGGTTAAGATCTTGCAATTGTATGGATATTCTGAATTAGTAGTCAAGCAAGTTAGAAGACAATATTCTTGTCATGACAAAAGAATGACTAACTACAGATACAGAGTATGGGACCTTATTGAAGGATTTGATGCCTTCAACATTCAGTTGATTCCACAAAATAAAAATTAGATAGCTGATTCCTTGGCCCAGGCAGCCAGTACTCTACAACCTCTATCTCTTTCTAGGTTGAAAAAGTTTACTATGGAACTGACCCCAGTACCCTTAGTACTAGACAATATCACCAATTTCCAGGTATTTGAAGATGACAAGCATATTCTAGATTTTATCACAAATACAGATGTTTTTTCTTCTCAGATCATTGACGAAACTGAGCCTCAAGAAGTAGAAATGGACCTTGAAGGGGTAATTAATTTGAAGACCAATACAATTCCCAGAGGAATGGTATAACTAGAAAGAATCTTTGATCTGGATAAGGTCAGGGATCAGGAACAGGATGCCAGAAAAGAGTCCATCAGTGGACAGTGTGATAAGTATAATGTGGGATCCCAGGATAATGTCAAAAACATCTTTCTCGGTAAAGTGTGCACTCTAGAAGAAAGAAAATGAATCTTAGAGGCACTACGTAGATATCCAGATGTGATAACCTGGAGTTATGAGGACTTGAAGACTTATGATACATCAGTCATAACTCATACTATCCCTCTGAATCCAGGAGTGAAGCCCTTCAGAAAAAGGCAGAGGCCTATTAATGCTCTACTGGAACCTATAATACAAAAGGAAGTGCAGAAACTGTTGTTTGCAAGAATCATATTTCCAGTCAGACACTCTACTTGGGTCACAAACCTGGTCCTAGTGCGAAAAAAAATATGGTGAAATTAGGTTATGCGTGGATTTTAGGAACCTAAATAGGGCATTAGAAAAGGATAATTATCTAATGCTCTCACTAGATGAAGTGCTCCAGATTGCTAACAGATCTCAGATGATGTCCTTCTTGGATGGTTATTCAGGATACAACCAGGTCATGGTGTAGTACGAGGATAGACACAAGACTACTTTCACCACTAAGTGGGGCAATTTTCCTTATAGAAGAATTCCTTTTGGCTTGATTAATGCTGGAGCAAAATTCCAACGAGAAATGGAAATAGCTTTTAAAGATCTAATTGGGAAGTGCATAATCATCTACATGGATGATTTGATGGTATTTTCAAGAAGAGAAGTGATCATATCTCAGATTTGTGCAAAGTTTTCCAGAAATGCAGAGAGTTTGGCATATCGCTCAATCCCAGGAAATGCATCTTTGGAGTTACAGAAGGTAAGTTGCTAGGGCATATGATCTCTGAAAAAGGGGATTGAAATTGATCCAGAATGTATAGAAGCTATTCTCAAGATTCCACCACCTGATATTAAAAAATAAATGAAGTCATTCTTCAGAAAGATCAACTTTCTTAAGAAGTTCATCACTGGGTTTGTAGAAATAGTTAAACCACTAAATGAAATGTTGAAGTAGGAGGCCAAGGTGGAGTGGAATGCAAAAGCGAAGGAAGAATTTGCTGAAATAAAGAAGGCTATTATTGAAGCCCCAGTTTTAGTAAGTCCCGATTATGCTAAACCATTCTACATATATTCATTTGCTTCTGACCACTCCTGTGCTGCTATATTAAACCAGAAATCTGACCAAGGCAATGAAAACCCCATAGAATTCATGAGCACACCATTGAAGGATGCGGAGCTGAGGTACCCAAATGTGGAGAAGCAGGCTTATGCCTTAGTTAGGGCAGTTAAGAAGTTTAGACATTACATCCTCAGAAATAAGATCTTTGCTATAGTTCCCGACCCTGCAGTTAAGCTGCTATTAATACAGAATGAACTAGGAGAATGTAGGGCCAAGTGGGTAACTATGCTATAGGAGTATGATATGGAGATTCAACCTATGAAGCTGGTAAGAGGGTAGGGGCTCACAAAGACAATGGTAAAGACAAGCCCTGATCTTACAGCCCAGGCTTATACTTTAGAAGGCGTTTCTCTTGGTGAGTGGTATGATAATGTTGTTCATTATCTCCTGACTTAGAGGTGCCCTGATCATCTCAACCCAGTGCAAAGAAGGTCATTGTGCTTAAAGAGTGACAACTTCATGTTAAAAGGGGCTGTCCTATACAAGAGAAATCACGAAGGTGTGTACTTAAGGTGCTTAGGAAGGGCAGAATCCGAAAGAATGATGTCAAAATTTCATGACATATATGGTACAAGCCATGGGTCAGCACCTGCTATAGCAAACCAGATTCTCAGAGCTAGTTACTATTGGCCTATGTTATTTAAAGACCCACAGTCATGCCAGGACATGCCATGTGTGCCAGAATGCAACATCCAGAGAGATGTATGCCGCACTCCCACTCTAGCTTGTCTTTGAGGTAAAACCTTTTGCACAATGGGGAATGGACTTCATTGGCCCCATCAATCCACCCTCCTCTATTGGTCACATGTATATTCTCACCATTATTGATTATTTTACATGATGGATAAAATCCCTTGCATGCAAATAGTGTACTTTTGAGGTAGTAATTAACTTCATCGAATTAGGTATTCTTAATCATTTTGGGTGCCCCATGTCTTTCGTTTGTGATAATGGCCCATCGTTGAAATTTTCTAATTGGGATTTTGATCATGGGATCATCATAAAATTTGCATCCAATTACTATCCGCAGGGTAATGGGTTGGCTAAATCCTCTAATAAGAATCTCCTGACCGTCATCCGCAAGTTATAAGGGAGGAACCTTAGAGACTGGCATACCTAGCTCAGATTTTCTCTTTGGGCAGATTGTACAAGACATAAGGCTTCCATAGGGATGTCACCTTACCATCTGGTTTATGGTCTAGAACCTATGTTTCCTATACAATTGAAAATTCCCACCTTGCAATTCATTAACAGGTATTATGATGAGGGAGATAGACGTGAGGCTAGACTTTCCAAACTGTTGCACCTTGAAGAAAAGAGGGATGAAGCCCTAGAGAACTTTGCTAAACATCAAGGGGTTGTCAAGAGATGGTTTGATAAGAGAGGCAAGGTTAAAGCTTTTAGGATTTCTGACTTGGTTCTTTCCTGGGATAAAGCCCATGACCATAAAGGAGAGCATGGAAAATTTGAAGAACTTTGGCTCAGTCCTTACCAGATTTCAGAAATCCTAGTAGATAATTCCTTCTGATTGAAAACTCTCATTGGAGAGGATATCCCACTGCCTGTCAACGGGTAGTATTTGAAGCATTATTTCCAGTCTTGAGCTACTTTCAGCTCTTTTCTTGTACATAGTTAGATTAGATTTCCTTTCCGTTTTTGTTTTCTTTTGCTTTCGCTCTTGCTTTGGAGGGGTTTCTTTGTTTCCGTCGGGATGTGTTGCATCTGCATGACAAATGTGTAATTTCCTAGGATTGTTTTAAGTATTTTGTTGGTGGACTGTCGTCCTGCATCCTGAAAGGATGGTTGATGTCTTTGCTATCACCCGACAGTCTAAAAATTTGGTTTAAGGAAGATGAGTCACTGGTGTGGATTTGAACTTGAAATACTCTAAAATCTTATATCTCTCTTATATCTTAAGAATCCTGATGTCACTATGGGAATCCTTGTGAAGTTTTGGTAGGTGAAAAATCCTATTTCTGCTTCAGCGCCACTGTGGTTCTCAGCCTTGAGTGTGAGCTTCATTGTTCACAAGTTGAAATGAAAGAGACATATAATGAATAGAAAAAAAAGAAAGAAAAGAAATATTGAATATCAAAGAATAAATTCAACTTATCAGGGGTATCTAAATATCTCTACCGCGGCTATGGATGCCTAACTAGCAGTGAGGCCCTATCCAGGTTTCTTTTGAAGTTAGAATCCTTACGTAGCTTGGCTTGACTGAACTTGGTTTCTGTAGTAGCTTAAGGAAGGTAATGAACTCACTTGCACACACTTGGATTTTTAGTTTATGGAAGGTTTGATCTACCCTTTTGGTTTTGATTCTTTGAATCTTTGCATTCTGACTTGTTTGTTTGATGGTGAGACTAAAACCAGAGATTTTGGGTTCTTGATTCTTGTTCATCACCAAATTCTCTAGAGCATTTTCCCAACAGAAGTCACCATTTGTTGTGTAATTTTTGCACACACGCTCCGCTGGAAGCAGGGACCCTCATTTGCTTTGATTTTGGTGTTTTGGTCCTTTCTTTTGAGGTTTTGTCTTTGTGATAGGTTGAAATAGAGCGTTAGAAATCAAGCAACAACTAAAAGAGTGCAAATAAAAAACTTAAAACAACCTACACCTCAAGATTAGCCTAAGTTGGAAACAAAACAAGACAAAGCCACGAAATGGAACTTTATACCTTGCGTTGAGTCGATCCTTTGGTTGGCCCTTTGATCTTGGATGTGTATGCTCCTTGGATGGCAAGATGCAAGCTAGATGAGGATGTGAAGATGGATGCAAGTGGATGAAAATGTGAAAATGACTAAGTGTTGGTTGAGAAACAAAACTGCAAGAGTTTGGTTAGCACAAATAATCTCCCCAAAATGAGAGAAAAGAGGGGGTATTTATAGAATTTTTGGGAAATCCTAGGGGAAATGGACGGTTGAGATTGATCCACCAACTATCAAGATGTAGGGCTAAGGTGAGTTGATAACTTACAAGCCCTCACATCTTGACATGTGGCATGTGAGATAGCCCAAAAAGGTGAAGTGGACATGAGGTGGAGGGAAAAGGACATGACATGGAGAGGGGTACAAAGTACCTTGGGATTGGACAAGATCTCCTCATAAAGGAGGTACTTTTCCCCATGTGGGAGAGAGGACAAGTGGGGAATTAAAAATTCCTCAAATATTCTCATGGGGAGATGGGAAAGAATTTTAAATTCCAAAGGGTGCATTGGGGGATTAAAAGGTGAATTAAAAATTCACATGGGGAAGTGGAGTGCCTTGATGAATAAAAGGAATTAAAAATTCCTTGGGGGATGGGGAGAGAGCTAAAGGGGGGATTAGGATTGTGTAAGTACTTGATTAGAGGATGGTTAGGTGGCTAAGAGAGATTAGAGGCCAACTTGAAAAGTTGGAGGATGTGACACATCCTAATCAAGGATTAGACATGTGCACATCCTAATGATGGGATTAGAAGAAGGATTAGGATAAGATAAAAATGATGGAGGATGTGACATAAAGGAAATTAAATAAATGACATATTTATTTAATTCAATTGATGGAAGGAGGATTAAAGATATAAGGTATTATTGATTAAATACCTTAGGGATTTGGCAGAATTAAAGATATTAATTAAATAATAGTAGTATTACTTAATTAACGAAAATAAGATGAAAGATGATGAATTTGGATAAATTAATTGTCCAAATTTAGACATCTACAGTCTTACCTAGGCATGTGCTTAAAATGTTTATCTTGAATTCCTAAGTGTTTCCCCAGGTTACTCATTGAAAATATTAAGTTTTGGACAAGTTTCGGGCTTTTGCTTAGATTCAGGATTTTATGCCCTGGTCAGATTTTCCTAGATCCTGCTTAGACTTTGGCTGGACCCTTGTTGTTCAAGGATTTTTAGTATTCACGGATTCCCGTGTGGGATGGATTTTCTCGGATTCCACCCTGTTGTCGGATTCCTGAATATCTTCTCTGGCTATCATATCGATTGCATTAATGGCTCCGTGTGTGTTCTAAGGGATGTATTTAACTTGATTCTGAAGTATTTTATGCCATCTTACTTCTTATTTATCCTCGTTGAGCTGAGAAGTGCTTTCTTGTGAGTGATTGGTTGGGATTTTGGGTCATTAAGCTTTGAATTGATCGATTTGGTGGCATTTTCTTGCACGTTCATGCCCCTATTCTTCGTGGACACCATTCTCTTCGCATTTGCTGATTCTGGGATCAAATTTCTACTTTGTGATGGTATGTGTTTGGTTGCTTTGCTTTGAATTGATGATTTGGGATAGCGCATTGATGTTATAGGAGCTTCTGGGACTTGAATTCTTGAATATTTGGATGTTTCATGACTAGGGTTACGTAGTGATTGATTAATTTATGTTCCCTTAAGTAATTTATGAGTCTGTTGGCCTATTTGCATTTTAGTGAACTTACTTGAAATCATGATGTCTTTTTCCCCTAGCATGGTGTCAAAATTTGAATTACTGTAGTCGTAAGCTCGCCTGTGCTTTAATGGCAGACGTATGGGATTTTAACCTAGGGCAACATATTTTGTCTTAAGTATGCTCCTGAATGGGCTTAGAACATGGAGAAAATCTTTTGAAGGTCCATCCCTGACTTGCTCTGATTTTTAAATGTTGGAAATTTGTGATTAATTTGGTGATTGGTTTAAGTCATGACTTTGAGTCACAGTGCAGGGATTTTCATCCCCACGGGGTAATCCATCCCTTTCAGATTCCCTTCGCTGTGACCCTTCGAAGTCATGGAGATGTCACATTGTTCATCCTGTGTCTTGCCAAAGCCCTTCATGGGTTTGTATTTGCTTGAAGGACACTATAATTCTCACGTCGAAAGTATTTCTATCGACAAGACAAACCCTCGTCGCTGAGAGCTCATAGCGGGCTCATTTCATCTTGCTGATTTCCCTTTCTATCGTTGAGACCTCCCCTTTCGGTGGGACCTTTCGCCAAACATATCCTACTCTTGTCGAGTGCCCTTCAAAGTCGGGGAGACTCTGTCTAGTCGAAGAGACCTTTCGGCGAGCTCACATCTCTTGCTGAGACCTTCGCTTTTGGTGAGACTCCTAGCAGTCACCAGGACTTCATGGTGAGGCCTTCTTTTCTTAGCAAGCCCAGATCTTTTTCGGGGAGACCACATATTGTCGGCCATAGGTTATACCGATAGAACTCTACATCGGTGAAACATTACATAGTCGCTGGGACCTCTAGCCGAACTCGAAACGTTTCACTAAAAGCCCACCTCAGTCCATATGTTCGCTGTGACAGTGTCTTTCTCACACCGAAGGTCTCTCATGTTCTATCGCTAGTCGGTGAGACCAAGAAAATTTGCTGAGACCTTACCCCGACTACCCGCTGGTCACATTGAGATTTTTGTTACATCGACGTTTGGCAAGACTCTGTAAGTTCGCTGAGACATCATTTAGATAAAATTTAGTCTGGCTGAAGTTATTACTTAAACTTTGATGGTTGGTGAGACAAGGGGGATTCGCTGTGACTTTCCCCCGAAGAAGATCTCTCATCGACATGACTTTCCTCATCGTCGGTTGGCAAGACGTGCCCCACTCGGCATGACCTTATTCCGAATGAACTTTGTCTGGCCAAGAGATATGCTTTTGCACTAGTTGGGTCGGAACCTCACCCTATCCGCAGACTTCCTCCGAGTCTAGATTTCCCTGAAATCCGGTGCCTCCCTAATCTTCTGAGATCCCTTCTTTGGCCCGTTCTTCGCAGAAATTCTTCCTGGACAGATTTTTTTGAAATCTGATGGAATGTAATGGAATGAGAGATAATTGGATCTGTTTATGGTTTATGATGCATTCGTTGATTATTCCATGTGAATTATTGATTGATTATGATAAGACTTGATAGTTAATTAGGTGTTTCCTAGTTATTCTGTTGGAATCCAATCGGTTAGGAATTTCCCGAAGTTCCTCTCTGGCTCAGATTCCACGGATGGCCTCGAAACCCAAAATTTGTGTGATCATTTCATATGAGATTTAATGGCACTTTGGTTGCATGAGATGCATTCTAATGATGTATTGATGGATTAACATTGGTTTCCTATGGTTTTTATTATGGTTTTCTTGATGGATGCAGGTTGAATCTAGCAGGGTAGTGGAGGGATCCTCTATGTCTGAGGTAGAAAGGATCAAAATGGACATTAAGAGCAAGATTCCTAATAGCAAAATCACATCGATCTGGTCAGAGGTGACTTACACTAACGTTGGATCATGGGATTATGAAGGATTCAAAGAAAGAATGACTGCTAAAGACCTTCCCTTGGTGGCTAGGAGTCAGGATTGGCACATGTGGCTAGTTTCCCTTCAACAGTGCAATGCTATGAGCTCATCCTAGAATGTGCTAGACACTATGACCAAGGCACTCAAAAGATTATCAGTCCTTAAGGGAGAGTGATAGCAAATCCGAACCCTGTCTCTATTGCTCAAACTTTCAACATGCTAGACAAATCTCACGTGGTGGCATTTAGCATGGGGTCAACTAAGGAGTTTTACGAAGAAAAAACTGTTAAGTCTCAATAGTTCATCAACTCTTGGTTGGAAAAGCCCAAGTTACACTATTCCAAACTACCCAAACAAATTTTTAGGATTAAGTTCAAAAGGGAATATTATGACGCCATCACTCTTCTCAGCAGGGTGGTCGGATTGAGGAATGCAGGAGTATTTGAGAATTGGATGTGCCATGCCATTGTGAGGATGAAGCAGGAATTGATTGATTATCATTGGGCTGGCTTGATTAGTAGAATGCTCCATGAATAGTTATCCAATGTGTTGCAGACCAAGAACTTCACAATGACTTCATATCTGGTATACGTGCTTGCAAGATTCCATCCTTATAGGGGATTGGCTACAAAGGGAATTTTTGGGCAGGATGTTATTTATGAAATTTTCCCTCAGTTGCATTGGGAAGGTTCAAATTATAGAAAGGAAAATGATGCATTCACCATGTATATCACCAGAATGATTCAAGGGACGTGGAACATGTCAGAATTTCTGACCAAGCCAAGGAGCTCATCAAGAAGTATGGAGCTTGGTTTACTCAATTCCCAACCTTCTACATTCGGATTGATGGCTGCCAAGGGGCCCCATATAGACTTCCAAGGTACCCCACTGATCACATTGTATTGCTGGAGGTCACTAGATAGATTTGTGACTTTGATGCCATTGTCAAGAAGGACAAGCACAAAACAAGATTTGGTGGAGATTTTCCCCTAAGGATTGGCACTAGAGAGGCCCGCCCTTCCATTGGTTCTACCCAAGCTTCAGAAGAAGAAATGAGTACTCTTGGTTTGTCCTTCCATTCCAAGAGGTCTAGGTTTGATATCACAGGTGAGGTTCAAAAGAAGGCCAATAGAGAGTACAACCATAAGGTTAATTTGGAGAACTATTAGGCCAACTGTAGTGATGAATATGAGTTCAAAAAGAAGAAATTATCTTAGCTTCCAGTGGATGCAGTTCGATTATATAATGTAAGGGTAGTGCCTGATCAATTGGAGGATGATGGGAACTTAATTCAGGATCATGCCTATGAAACAATGAAAGATAGGCTGATTGGTGATATAGACTGGTTAGAGGAGAAGCAAATAGAACTGAAGCAACTGATGGAGCCAGTCATCAAAGTTACCAAGATGTGGCTCAAGCACACGGTATGGGAGTTGGAGAATAAAGGAGTGAAATGCACTTATAACCTGATGGGAGATCTAAATCCTCACTCCACCTCTGAGGAATCGGCCAAGCAGGATCCTAAGGGTAAAGGTAAGTTGGACTCCTCATCCAAGATTAAGACAAAAGGTGTTCAGGGAGAAGAGGCCCAGGAAGTAGTGAAACAGAGAAGGCCAAAGGCTAAGAGAAGAACAAGGACTGAAAGGTCTGAACACAAGGGAGTTGAGGAATAGAATCCTGAGACTGATGCTCCTGTGCTGAAGAGAAGAAGAATTGTAAAATTATTAGAGAGGGAAAGCTCCAGGGTTGCAGAAGAGGTAACTTCCCTACTAGTGGTGAATGTAGAAAGTTCAGAGGAGAAAGCAAAGGTATACACAATGAGGTCTAGGATTCCTTCTCCAAAGAATGGTGTGCCTAAGGCAGAATTTCTTCCTGCCACTCTTCATGAAGGGCAGCAGGATGACGTCCCTCCCGCTCATGAAACCCAAAGTAAGCCAGGTGAAACTAAAGAAGTTGATGAACATCTAGACATGGAAGGGGAGGAATTCCATGAGGGAGAGATTTATAGTGCAGAGGTTGAAATTGAAAAGGAAATGCAATATCCCTTGGTTACAAATACAGAGTCACCAGTCACAAATGAAGTGATTGAATCTCCTCCAAGGGAGGAAGAAGCAGAAAAGGTCCTATCACTTGAGCATAAGGATGTGCATATTGGAAAGGAAGGTAAGATGGATGAAACCCCTAAGAAACACAATTTAGAGGAGATACCAGGGGATCAGTAGGGGGAGATGCAAACTGATTCACAATTGGAGCCTACCATTCCAGAGTGGCTGGACAAAGAGATAAAGAGAAAACAGGTTGTGGTTGAAGACATGCCACTGAATTGGGATGAGCTCCTAGCTAAACTTGGGAAGGTTAAAGATAAGAAGAAGGATAGAGTGATATCAAGGGTTGAAAGAGATGAAGCACATAAGAAAATTGTTCATGTCGCCACCCTTGCTCCAGACAAAGATAGAGATAATGTGGTTGGAAAGGATTACAGTGTTTAGACTTTCAATCTAGGGCCTCTTTTAGTTGAGCAAGATATTGAAGACTATGAGGTCTCCAGTATAGTTATTGTGGATAGATTAAGAAGGGAAATGAAGACCAAGCAGGAGTTGAAGAGAGAAAATGAAAATCTCAGGAAGTGCTTGGAGGAATTAATGAAGCCACTGCAGTCCATTAATCCTTCTTCCTCTGCTACAAATCCTCTACCTCAGGAGACCATAACCGAGCTAGAAAAGATGAAAGCATCCACTATTGCCACTGTGAATTGGTTGAAAGGCGTGCAGGTAAAAGGTGATGGAGCTATTAAGGAAATCCTGTCAACTAGGAAGGATGCTGCGAGGATGATGGATTGGATGAAGCAGGTAATAGCACAAGATAAAGAAGACATCGACCTCCTACTACAAAAAATAAAGACTATTATGGAGTACACCTGGGACAGGTTGGTGAGTGATGGGATCCTTCCTTCTTCTGGAGCTGCTGAACCATGGGAGTGGTTTGAGGTATTACAAATTAGGCAGAAAGTATTGAAAAAGATTTACAAACAGAGAAGACACATTGATGACACCCTAGCTGGTGTCTACAATGGTTGCATTATTTTTTTTGAGGTAATGACAAGAAGAAGGAAGATTGCTCCCAAGTATTTGAGCCTGGAGCAATTGAGAGAATGGTGGTAGGATGTTTATGCACCACTTGATGATGGTTCCATTTTTGAGCACCAGCTGGATGATGCGGCCACCTACCTTGCAGTTATTGATAAGTATTTGGCATATAAGGTAGATTGGGATAAGTCGGTCAAACACTCAAGGGACAAGATTGCATCCATTGAAAGATGACTTAGGGTTTTTCCCTTGCCACCAGTAGCTAGCCTGGATGGGGTGTTCTTGAAAGCTCATGAAGTGCTAGGTCTGAGCACAGATAATAGGGAAGGGAGTTCATGATAGGTTGCGGTGCAATTTGGGCTTCCCTATTATCTTCCTGTGCATTGGTCCAAACTACACTACGACCATCAGGCCGACTTGGACGAGACATTCATTTAATGCCTATTCAACCCATTTCGAGGACTCTCTTGGCCGGGTTGTTGTGCCAAGTTAATGTTGTGAAACCCTTGCCTGGATGACGGGTTTCTGGGAAAATTCTATATATTGGGAATTTCACCTCTTTGTAAAGGGTTAGAAATAGTTAGAAGATTAGACAGTTAGAACATAGAAGTAGAATAGAGCAAAGTAGTTAGAGGCGAATCAAGTAGGGTTAGGGTTAGCAAGTAGTTTCTCTCAAGCAAATATTGTAACAAAAAGATGGAATTGTTGCTACAGTGTACAATTTGAATACAAGAAATGACATTGTGATTTGGTGCTACACTTGTTTTCTCTTGTCTTGCATGGTTCTTGTTCTTCTCTCTTTAAAATTGCTTTGATGAAGTTAATATTTAGATTAGATTTGATTCAATAATGTTCATGATTTAATACTTGAATGTTGTAGCAATCCTTCAGTCCATACTTTTCGCAACCAATTGACTGTTAGTTGCTTTGCAAAGTTAGCTTGGACTTCATATTCCGTGTGCCTAGTTCGATTGTGAGGTTTTGTTCATTTCAACTACAATAGGGTTGTTGAATGAATGTTCATGATTTGAAAATCTTAATACCTTAGAAGATTGCACTGTTTTCTGTAAGACTACAGATTTATCTGGGTCAAGTAGAGATCAGTTTTGAAGGATTGGTCCATTTCGAGTGTTAGTTATTTTCATTGTTAATCTTAGGAGTAATATTAGATTTAGAAATCTCTTTAAAACCCTTACCCTTTTTTATTTCTTTGATTATTGGGTTAAATCTAGGATTGAAGTATCACCCAGTTTGTTGAATCTGATAGAATCGATTCAATATTTTGCTTGTAGTAAGGTCCCATTGTGATTACCAACATTTTCACATTTGTCACTGAGTTGTTTATGGATTGTCAAGAACTGACACTAGAGACCTTGGGATTATCTCTTGAGGATTGCTGATAGAGATTTACCTTTCAAGAGAGACAAGATTCCATATTCTGTCTAAGTTGTTGTTGTGTAGAAAACACCATCAACAACTACCAAGTTTGAGAAGTCAAAGTTTAGGGTTGATTGGGCGGATGGGCCCAATGAGGAAGTTTTGGGGTAGGTATTCAATAATTTTTGAGGAGTATATAAGGTAGAAAATTGGTCAAAAGGGTTGAAAAATGGAATATACTATTTTAATTGGAATAAAGTCAAATGAATCAAAATTTTGGGCAGGTTCCTATTTTATAGGGAAGCACAATAGTTAACTAAAGTTCATCTACATAGTATTTAGAAAGGGGGCACCATTTTCCCTTATTGCCAATTTTGTGTGCTAGTTAACTCCAATATAGTTTAGTTGTGCCTATTTTTGTGGATTTGCATGCTAGGTGCCTTGATTTTTGGGTTGCATGTCCGTATTTTTGGAGGGAAATTTTCTTTGTAATATATCAATATATTTTAGAACTTTCCTCATTGTAAAGGTCGACAAATTGAAGTGTGATTTGCAACCTATTACTTATATTTTTTTTATTTTTTGCACTTAGAAGTTTTATGAGTGGTTTAGTTCAGGAAGTGAGTTTGAAGATAAAGTTTCTTTGTACACCAGTGAAGATTGCTGGAGCTTGTACTTGTTTCTTATTTATTCTCATCAATAATAGAATAAACTAGACTTAAAACTATCTTTGAATCATCATTGGAAAATGGTATTTTTCTTTATCTTTGTTGATCTATAATTTCTTTTGGGAATAGAAAATAAAAAAAATGATGATCAAATGATGTATTTATATTATTGAATTAAAATGGATGTTATTGAATACCACACTATGGATGAATGTGATTGTGTAGGCATTACAAATTATTTGATTCATTAGTTTTTCCTTTGAGAAATAAAGTTCCCTTAACAAATTGTTCTAGAATTTTAGAATGAATATCTGTTTGCATGCATTCTCTTGTGAAATTTGAATTATATTTTTTCATTTATTTACGAATTTGGTAGTTAGTTATATTCAAAAATAAAAAGGGAGTATATTCAGCTTGTTACCTTAACCAGAAGACCCCTTGAACATCACATCTATATTGATCACTCAACAAGAATAGTAAATTTGTAACCCAACACCTAGTAACTTGGGATGTGTTTGATCTAATGATCATTCACTTATTTTAGGAGAGGTAAGGTGATTGCATCTTTCTTGCATGTTTTTGTGTCAATTTGGCTATCAAGAAAATTGGCACTAGAAAGAGGGCCTAGGAAACAAGATGGAGCGAATTGGGTCTTTTTCTCTTGAAAGGTTTGAATGAGTGTTGAGATCTACTGCCCATAAGGAGCTATTTTTAGAAATCCAATTTCCTACTCAACCCAAAACAACTCATAGAAATAGAGCTCCACCACCATTAACCTTTCCTGGATTCCCAATAATACCAACCAACCCACTTGCACCTCCACACCAACCTAATCCACCTCCGCCAATGGAATTTTTCATGGAAAACCCATCACCATTGGGAACCATCCTGGGTAGAATCCATGATATGTCAAAAAATATAGAGCATTTTTGCCCAAGATATTCCCATGGAGAATCTCGAAGTGCTAAAGAGAATATTTAAGAATTTAAAGATGCATGTGTAAGAGGCTAGATAGAACATGAGGATGTAGCCTATTGACTATTTCCTTATTCCTTAGGAGATATAACCTACAACTAGTGTTTGAATTTACCCATAGGGTCCATACTCAGTTAGGTAGGCTTGGAGTTTTTCTTCATTAATCAATTTTGGGTTTACATTACCCAACCATCCTCTATCATCAGTTTTCTACCATTAAGAAGGAACCCAATGACCCATTACCACTATTCAATACTTGGTTCTAGAGGATATACAAGAGGTTGCAAGCACCTTATTTATTTGCTAAAAATGTAATGATCCAAGTGTATCTTAAGGCTATAGATCCTCTAATTGCTTTGTTCCTTAAAATAACTTATACTACCCAAGAAATTGATACTTTGGAAAAAGTATATAGTCTGGCCATCTTGCTACAACATCAAATTACTCCATCACCAGGTGGCATAGGAGGAAACTTGCCTTCACTAGGATATCAAGGAATGCCCAATAAGATAGCTATAATTAATAATAAAATCGCTAATGGGATCTCACTAATGAATACTGTCCTTGGAATGTCTAATTCAACATATAGGCCATTTGCAAAAATACACCCTTCACTCGCATTGACCTGGTCACAAGGGAATTATTCTATTATAGTGAACCCTGAAATTCCAAAATTATTACATCAACCAACCCCAAGCAACCCTAGGGGACATAATCCTCAAACAAATATGTTGCCAGCACAATAGATAATTCCTTCACAAAGTCCCATAAACTCAACAATTGCCTCATCATTCTTGAATGTGTCTAAAATCAGTGGTCCTTGTTGGTCCCCATCTATCTATTTTGGGTAAACAAGGGGTAGTCCATCATCAGTATCATCAAGGGTAAATGAGTAGGTAGATATGGTGAAAAAAAGGTATAGTTAGGATCCCAAAAGGAATCAATTCAGATGTTAATGTGCATGATATTGGTCGGGGAGGATAAGTCAAAATATTGAAAGATATTAGCTAGGCCATATTCACTGGATGTGTAGGGATACCATTCCTACTCATTAGAATTGGTTTCGGTATAGTATTTCTCAAATGTCTCGATTTCATTTGAAACATTAACGTTCTCACTAGAAGGCAACTTATTACTAGGAAGAATCACTTTTGATGTTAGGTATCCTAGCCCAATGTACATGGGTAGGTGAGGAGGTAGTATGATTCCACCATTCCATGTTTGTTTAGACAAAGACCACTATGCCCATCATATCCTTGTTGCTTCATTATCTGAAACCCTTTTGGGTACTGCTCAAGTGGTAACTGCTTGGGCTCAATACCTTCTTCATCTCTATAAATCCATGTAGATATGTGCTCACCTATGAGATATTTTCTTAATTCCACCTACTTGATGAAGGTGGTAGGAGGGTTGCAAATAATGATTTTAGGCTGAATAGGACGGGGATTTCCATAAGACTTTGGTGATTTAGGTAGCTTTCCAACACAAAAAAATCTCTCCATATTGTATTCTCCACATCCCTTATCATGGATCTGGACCTTGGGCTTGGAAGGTATGGCAAATGGAGTGGATGATTTGATGAGGGAAGATGGATCAATGTAGTGTGAAGAGGTGAAAGATGAAGCTTCTCAATTAATGGGCACTTGATGCTTAGTGGTTCCTCTAAAATTACTGCAATAATGGAAAGGATCAGGATCACCTAGTATGGTAATTTAAAGGCCATTGTAGGGAAACTTTAGGCATTAATGGTAAGTGGAAGGTACAACTCTCATGGCATGAATCCATGGGCAACCTAGGAGAAGATTGTAGGGAAATTCTAGATCCAAGACATGGAACATTGTATCATGAATAGCGGGGCCAACCCTCATGGGAAGTGTGATTAGTCCTTCAGATGAGCACTCAACATCATTGTAAGCCTTGATAACAATTATCTTATATCAATCTATGCAAGCCTCAGGAATCCTAATGTTGTGACCAATTTTACTATGCAAATGTTTAGACTTGCTCCACCATTTACCAAGACTCGTTTGATTTTATGTTTATTAATTTAGAATTCAAGGTGTAGGGGATCATTATGATTTGTCTTTTGTGTGGAAAGATATTGTTCAGAAAATGTGACATGGTGGATGTAGCTAGGTATCCAACCATGGCCTAAAATTGGTTGACATTTAGGTTAGAGGGTATAGATGTATCTTGCAAGGCTTTTTCCACAATGGCCCTGTGCTTTGGGGAAATGCGAAGTAGTTCAAGAATCAATATTTGCGTGGGTGTCTTTCCTAGATGGACCAAGAGGTTTACTGAATTTTTAGTTGCGGATTAGAGGTAGCCCCTTGCAAGGTCACCTTAGCTCTATGAGTGGTAATGACACATTATGAAATTTTATTGTTGGTAATGGTAGCAACATGATTATCAAGGGATTGAATGTGATTAATGGTATAGTCATGCACAATGTAGGTATAATTAGCATTGTTATTGTTTCCTAAACTGGAGGCCTTCCCTTTCCCATGGCCTTGCAAGGGAGTTTTGAATATGGTATGATCAACATTGGTTTTACCTTGTGAATTATCCTTTGATATATCTCCTTGTTCAATGAGATCTTGGATAAGATTCTTGAGTGTCCAACATGACGATGTTTTATGTCCATTGCCATGATGGTATTCAAGAAATTCATTTTCATTCCACCAATTCGATTTAACCAGTGTTGGTTCATATGTTTTAATGTCAAGAAGCTTAATGATGTTTGACTGTAAAAGCTTCTTCAAAACTAACTCAATGGGTTCCCCTAAGGGTGTGTATGTTCTTTTAGTTCATAGAGGTCCTTTGCATTGTTGATTATTTTGGATTGCATTCAGTGTTTGATCATGGCTAGGTGTTGGTGTGTTTGATGTGGATGGACCTTTGAGATGAAGGGTGGGGTGACCTTGATTTATCACTTTAGCATCAACAACCCCATTATTGGTAAAATTCTTATTTCGAGACCAAAATTTTCCTTTGTCACGAGGAGTGTTTGGGGTTTATTTGAAAATGTTGACTATTCCTTTTACCACAAAATCCTTCTCAATAAAGACCCATTTTTCAATGACATCTTCAAAGGTAGTGAAAAATTGTATTTGAATTTGGATCATTAGTTCTATGTTTAGGCTCTCTATAAAAATGGTAACCGATTTTTTCTCAGGTATGTGGCAAGGACACTTGTTATCCATGTTGCGCCATCTTTGATAGAATTATGTAAGTGACTCTCCCTATTTTTGTTTGGTCATGGATAATGTTGCTAGGGTCATGCCACTTTCTATGTTGTAAGAAAAGTGTGTAATGAATCTGTCAAAAAGTTCACCCCATGTTCATATCCCAGGAGGAAGGTGTGCAAACCATTCTAGAGCCAGCCTTGAAAGGCTTCATAGAAATAGTATCATCAAATACGTGGGATCAAAAGAAACGTCCATACATGCCATGTTAAAATATCGTATGTGTTCTACTGGATCCCCTTTCCCTTTGTACTTGTTAAAGTTTGGAGTGGTTAAAAATGTGGGTGAAAAGGTGGCATGTATAGGCTTCTATCAAAAGGGTAACAGAAGAATTCCTCCATCGAATATGTCTTCTTAGTTGTCCCCAATTGTATGTTTTCCATTTGTTGTTTTATTGCTTGCATTTGTTGCATCAAGGTGTCCATGGGGGATGGTATCATGTTGGGTTGAATTTGCATAATGGGATCAACATTGGTGTTAAGAGTATTGTATGATAAATTTGGCACCAATGTGTGATTTGGATTGACATTTTGTTGCAAAGGATTTAAATTATCTTGTTGATAGTGCAGTGCAAATGCAGTATTGGTATTGGTTTGATTTTGTGGTATGAGATTGGCATTTGATGTGACATGCTGTTAAGATGGAAGGGGATTGGTGTTCAAATTTTTTCCAAAGGTCATGTTGGTATTAGGTGTAGTATTTGATCATCTGTGTTGGCACTCTGGATGTGACAATATGAATCCTCGTTTAATTTGTTAAGTGGATTTTTTTTTGATGAATAGGTAGCTATCTATATTAATTCAAATATAAAGATACATATTCACAAAAAAAGGGTGGGTGGTAAAAAGGCACACCCCAAGAGTCAAATGGGTAGCACCCAGAAAAAAGAAACATATCACATGGGCTAAGCCTAGAAGTCCAAAATTACAAAGTAAATAAAAAGGCCATTAAGCAGCCAGAGTAGTGCCAGTAAAGTCAGGAGGATCTCTGTCATCCAAATCTTTCCCCCATACATCAACGGGGCCTGGAGTGACGTCAAGAGGAGGACCCCAACCATAATCATCTTTTTTCTCTTTATCTTCTTCCTCGTGCTGGGGTGATATTGCAAGCGCCAAATGCGAAAATATTTTACCAGTGGCTGGCCAACTAGAGCAAAAAGTAGGAGGGTCATTAGAGGGCCACTTGGAACCGCCATCGCCACTCCCCGAAGCACCGCCAGAAGGCCACCCCTGGCTAGTCCGTGATGGAGAACAGTTTTTCCGAGGAGTGTGAGAATCCCGCTGAGGTAGGGGTTGGGAATGGGGACGTGTAGAGCCACTCCAATGTCGGCCCCTGGAGGGTGATCAACAACAGGAAGAGTTGGGCAAAGTGGGGACTTGAGAAATAGTAGAAGGGGCATTACTCCAGTGGTCTAGGAGAACTTGAAGGTGAGCAACCTCAAGTGCAACTTTGTTAGCTTGCACTTGAACCTGTAAAAGAACATTAGAGAAAATCATAGCTTTAGCATATAAAGATACATGAATATCCATTTGAGTATGTGAAAAAATGCAAGCATTTATGTCTTTCCAAATATTGAAGAGAATTTCCACCCTGATAGTGTGCCAAAGCTGGGTGAATTTTGACCTACGTTGATTGACGATATAGTGTTTTGAGTGCCAAATAGATTTGAAAATGTCATACCCAAGGAACTGGAAGATGAACTACCAAATGTGAAGGTTGGTCCTTGGGATGTGGTATGTGGTCTCTTAGCTCCAAATGTTGGAGGATTGGGGATGTGCGTAGTTGTTACAATGTGTGTTGTTGCCCCAAGGGGGAGACTAGTGAAAATTTGTTGTGAAATGGGTTGACCTTGTGTAAATGTATTTTGATTAAAACTTTGGGCTTGTGATTGTGTTACTTCCTCTATAATTGTGGAAGTGTCAAAATAAAAAGGGAGTTTGGAACCTTTTTTGGCAAGTACAAGAAATAATTTATTAGGTTCTGTGCTGGAAAGCTCATCCGTAAAATGTATTATTCTTGGGTCTTGAGCGGAATGCTCAATTTCTTCAGGGGTTAAATGTATGTTGACATTAGTTAATGCAAGATTGGAAAATAGATTTGAGGTTTCCCTTAATGGTGTTTGAGGTGGATTTGATTTTGAATCAGTTCATTTCACTAGTGGGATTGAAAAGGGGATCACTTGAAGAATCCATGCCCTTTATTTTCCTTCATGACCTTGTTTGAAACATATATGACTTGCAACCTAAGGATTGACAATGCAAAGGTGGTAATGGAAGGTGGAATATGAGACTATGCTATGTTTTTGGGATTTTTGAAGATATAAGGATGCCAAATGTTAATTCACCTAAGACAAAAGGTTTGAAGTGCAATAATGACAATGACCCTATGACCAAAGGATATGGTATGTAATGAAGGAAAATGAGACCATGACCAAAGTTTGGTATGAACCTAAGATTAAGGAATGCAAAATGAGACTAAATGTATGCAAATTTGGAACTAATAAAGGATGCTAACCAAGCTATGGTAACTCAAGGTAACAAATCGTAATTTCAAGACCTTAGAGGATGAATGCTGAAAGGATGATGATTTGAAAAAGTGATCCTAAACTAAGACATAAGTTTGAGACTCAACTTGGATAATGTTGATTGATAAGTAGAGTGACAAGGCCAAAGACAATCTAAACATGTAACAATGGTTTGATCACGGGTATGGTAGGCTCTTAATTTAAAATCTAAAAGGTGTATATAGCTAAGAATGATCTAGGACCAACTAGGAAATTTAAGGAGAGCAATGCAATCTAGCTAAGCAAATGCAAGGTAACCTAGATGAATGTGATGAAATAGACTAGTTTAACTAAGCAAGTCTGTAATCAAAAAGTAAGGTCACTATTAGAATTTGAATAGGATTGTGATTGAACAAGGATTTTCCCAAAATCTAAAGATTTAGCATTTGTGGCCCTCTTTCTAGCATATGTGGTTCATAGCTCAAATGTAGTTCACTATTTAGCATTTATGGTGCACTATCTCATGGTTGCAATTCACAGACAGATGTAGTTCACAGTTTAGAAAATGTGGTTTACTATTTAGTAGATGTGATTCATAGTTTTTTTGTCTCATATTTGATGTTTTTGGATGATTTTTTGTTTTGGAAAATTTTGGAATGTAATAACAAACACAAAAAACACTCTAAAAGCATGTTTTTTTTGTTGACTTGTAAAATTTCTATGGGAATAGTGTATGTTTGAGGGTTATTCCACACAATTTCCACTGGTCTATCACAATATCGAAAAAACATCAAGCACTTCCTAATCCTAAGGTCAAGGCCAATGGTAGCACTCTCAGGCCCACAACTTGGAATCTCCTTCAACTCAATTGTAGGGACACCTTAATGGGCATATAAACTCTTGTATTTATGAGAGAGCATAGGTAGGGGCCTCTAGGACTGGAAGGATGACCTAATTATTGGGAAAATGTGTCTCAACCTTGCAATTATATACAGTTTATTGTTTATAAGATGTATGCTGGTATGTGGCAACTGATAATGCAAATACTGTACACACATAGCAAGATATGGGGTCTGGGGGTTCACCATGAATTTTTTTTTCGTTGACACATCAAGGTTTCCTCTTGTTGATATGTCAAGGTTTTTTCCTACTGTCATGTCAAGGTTTTTTCCTGCTAACACGTCAAGGTTTTTATGTTTACATGTCAAATGAAAAATGACCTTCTAAAACCCTAATTCTAGAAGGTTCCAAAAACACTTGTTATAAGCAGCTAGGATGTATGTAGATGGGTGTATTCTAAGAGTCTGATAGTAGTCATGTTGTCTATTGATCTCTGGCGGTGATACTCCTATGAGAAGCTTTCTCTCCAAGTATATTGTAATCTTTTGATTTCTGAATAATATATTGGGAAGCTTTTGGAGTGTGGGGTTTTTCTCTTGAAAGGGTTTTCCCCACGTAAATAATTGTGCTATGGTATGCATGATATTTGTGTTTAAGTTTTTGTAACTGTTAAAGATCTATAAATTTTTGCATTTTTCTCCTCTCAAGATTAGTGTAGGAAGTTGTTCCATTACCTTAACTTCCTTAAAAGTGGTATCAAAGCTTGATCACTTTTGGTTTTAGTTGTGGGTTGTTTGGATTTTTGAAGTAATCCAAATTTGAGTTGGAGCTTGTGCAGAAGACACATTGTGATCTTTTTATAGGAATTTTTAGATGGAAAGTTCATTAGGGAGAATAGAGCTGGAGGATTTTTTTGGAAATAATTTTGAGATGTGGAAGCTAAAGATGGAGGATCTATTGATAGATTGAGATGTGTTGGATGCTATTGATGAGAATGTTTCAAGGCTTGCAGATCCTACCCAAGCTGCTCAATATGATGTTATGGATCGTAAAGCCAAGGGTCTAATCAGATTGTGCTTAACAACCTTTGTTTTAATTAATGTCAATGAAAATACATTTGTATAGAAACTATGGAAGAAGCTTGGTGAGATGTATCAAGCCAAATCTTTAATGAACAATATTTTATTGAGGAAGAAGTTGTATTCCTTGAGAATGGAAGGGGATTGATGAATCATAGACCACCTAGAAGCATTCAATATGTTGGTGGCTCACTTGGAATCAGTTGGCGTCAAAATGGATGAGGAGGAGAAATGTAAGATATTGATTTATTCTTTTCCTGATTCGTGGGATTCTCTTGTTATGGCTATTGGGAGTACCTCTATTATATTGAAGACTAAAGATGTGGTGGGTTCTTTTATTTCTAAAGAGATGAAAAGGAAGGTATCCATCATTGCCAAGGAGGCCCTAAATGTTCATGGAAGACCTAAGGAAAAAGGAAAGAAGAATGAGAAGCATGAAAAATCCAAGTCCAAGGGGAGATCTAAATCTCCTAGAAAGTTCAAAGTTATTTGCTAGAACTGCGGTAAGCCTGGACAAGTTCATAAGGAATGAAAAGAAGAAAAGAAGAAAAATAAGAAATTTGATTATGATTCTGAGTCTAAGAAGGAAGATGGTGACATATTCATTGCAGCTTTGGTAGCTCGTGTAGGTAATGATGCATGGTTAATTGACTCAGGTGCATCTTTTCATATGACCTTTAATAGAGATTGGTTTTTTGAATATGAAGAATTTGATGGAGGAAAGGTGTACTTGGGTGATGATTCTCATTTATAAATTGTTGGTTGTGGTAAACTTAAAATTGGGTTTCCTGATGGTAGAATAAAAAGGATTAATGGTGTGTAGAATATCCCTAGATTATCATGAAATTTTTTTATCTATGAGAAAACTAATAGATGCGGATGTGCAGGTAATATTTTTTGATGTAGGATGCAAGATGGTTAGAGATATTAGATATGGGACATTGTATAAGCTTGATGCTTGCACTATTGAGTGAAATAGTACTTCTATGAAAAGAAAGTCTATAAAATTGAGGGTTTCACCTTCAGTAGATGGTCATGGCTTTTGGGTACCCAAGGGTGCTCTTTCTTCTAAGACAAAGTTACTTGCAGAGAAAACTATGTTATGGTACTAGAGACTTGGAAACATTAGAGAAAAGAGTCTAAGGACCTTGAAAAATAAAAACCTTGTTGAAGGTTTCTCTGATTATAATCTTGAATTCAATTTTTGTGAGCATTGAATTTATGGAAAATAAAACTGCATTCAATTTTACTTGAGTTCTCATAAATCTTGTGGTGTATTAGATCTTATTCATTCTAATGTATTTGGTCCTATAGATGTTCCTTCAATTGGTAAATCCACATATTATGTTTCATTTATTGATGATTATAGTAGAAGGACATGGGTATATTTTGTAAAGAGTAAATTTGAAGTTTTCAGTTGATTTAAAGAATTTAAAGCAATGGTTGAGCTGCAGACTAGAAAGAAAATAAAATGTTTGAGGACTAATAATGGTGGTGATTTTTTCTCTCATTATTTTTATAGATTCTATAAATATTGTGGTATTCATAGACAAAAGACAAATCTGTATTCTCCACAAAAAAATGGAGTTGTAGAAGGAATAAATAGGACACTGATGGAGAAAGCTAGGAGTATGTTGAGTGGTGTTGGCCTAGAATAAAGGTTCTGGGCTGAAGCTATTGCCATTGCCTACTACTTGATTAATAGGTCTCCTACATTATCTCTTGTTGATAAGATGCCTATAGAGGCATGGTCGGGTCGCAAGCCTTCATTAAGACATATTAGAATTTTTGGTTGCAAGGAATATGCACATGTGCCAAAGGAGAGGCAAAAAAAGTTGGAGAACAAGGCTATGAAATGTATCTTCGATATAGTTATGGTGTGAAAGGATACAAGCTTTGGGATCCTGTTGCACATAAGCTAATACATAGTAGAAGTGTTATTTTTAGAGAAACTAAGCTTTCTTTTGTTACATTGTGGCTAGAACTAAGTAAACATGAAGATGTGATTCAATTTCCTTCTACACTTGAGAAAGTTGAATCAAGGCCCAAAGACAAACAAGAAGTTGAGGAGAGCTCATCTAGCTCAGGATCTTCAAAGGAGGATAAAGAACCTCCAACTTAGCTTGTTTGTAGGTCTACAAGGCATATACAACCACTTGGAAGGTATTCACCCAATGATTAGAGATGTATTTTCACTTTGAATACTAACATGGTTGAACCTAGATTTGTAGAAGAGGCACTAGGTATGAATGATGCAAAATCCTGGAAGATTGCTATGGATGAAGAAATGACATATTTGAAAAAGAATGATACATGAGATCTTGTACCATTACCTGAAGGACGAAAACCTATTGGTTGTAAATGGGTGTTCAAGAAAAATACTAGTTTAAATGGAGATATTGAGAAGTACAATGCAAGGTTGGTTGTGAAGGATTACTCTCAAGTTGAGGGTGTTGATTATGGCAAGATATTTTTTCCTGTTGCAAAAATGATATCCATTAGATTTTTACTTTCTATTGCTACTGCTTATGATTTATAGGTTGAGAAAATAGATGTGAAAACTACTTTCCTTCATGGTGATTTGGAGGAGGATATTTATATGACACAACTCGAGCACTATGTGGTGAAAGGTAAAAGTAAGTTGGTTTGCAAATTAAATAAATATTTGTATGACTTAAAATAAAGTCCTAGGATGTGGTACCAAAAATTTGATACACATGTGTTGAGTTTGGGATTTGAGTGTTCTAAACCAGACCATTGTATTTATTATAAAACTGATGGTGATCATTTCCTATTTATTGCATTATATGTTGATGATATGTTATTTATTGGTAGAGGGAAAGGTATGATTTTAGAACTAAAATATCAACTCGTTGGTAAATTTGAAATGAAAGATCTTGGTGCAACTAAACACAGTCTTGGGATGGAAATTAAAAGAGATAGAGTGAACATAAAGCTATGGTTTAGCCAAATCAAGCATGCCAACTCAATTTTATAATATGTAGGATTGTAGACCATTGTGTGTTCCTGTTTTAGTTGGAACAAAGTTATATATTTCAAATTATACAACATCTCCATTAGAGATGGAAGACATGAATAGAGTGCCTTACCAGAGTGCAGTTGGAAGTTTGATGTATGCTATGGTTTGTACTAGACTAGACATTTCTTAAGCAGTGGGA
Organism: Sequoia sempervirens; assembly: GCA_007258455.2. Classification (NCBI taxonomy): domain Eukaryota; kingdom Viridiplantae; phylum Streptophyta; class Pinopsida; order Cupressales; family Cupressaceae; genus Sequoia; species Sequoia sempervirens. The sequence continues at coordinate 24,939 of VDFB02299027.1, read as the reverse complement.
GTTCTTTCCAGATATATGTCTAATCCTGGTAGAGTTCATTGGGATGTAGTTAAAAGAGTCTTCAGATATTTGCAAGGTAGCTCAGACTATTCCTTATGTTATCATAGTAATATGAATGAAAGGGGAGATTTCTCTTGATATTCATGGTTATGTGGATTCAGACTGGGCAGGTGATGTTGATAGAAAAAAATCCACCAGTGCTTATGTTTTTACTTTATTTGGTTGTGCAATGAGTTGGATGAGTAAGTGATAGGCTGTGGTTGCTCTATCCACTACTAAAGCAAAGTATATGGAAACTACTCATGCTTGTAAAGAATCCATTTGGATTAAGAGACTATGTTTAGATATTGGAATAAAACAAGGTGCAATGACAATTTATTGCATCATTCATAGTGTGATATGTCTAGCCAAGAATTTGACATTTCATGCCAGGACCAAGCACATTGATGTTTAGTATCATTTTGTTATAGATATGGTTGAAGATGGAAGGGTGAATCTGGTTAAGGTAGAGACTTTGATGAATGTTTTTGATTCTTTAACTAAGCCTATGAGAATAGAGAATTTCAGATGGTGTTTAGAGACTACGGGCCTTTAAGCCCCTAGAAATTAAAGAGACGATGGTTACACCCTCATGTTGCTCTTGCAAGGTGTTCAACAAGTGGGATATTATTTAGGAAAAGTTGTCTCAACCTTGCAATTATATACAATTTATTGTTGATAGGATGTATGTTGGTATGTGGTAACTAGTCATGCAAATACTGTACACTCATAGCAAGATATGGGATTCGAGGCATTGCCCCAATTTTTTTTTTGTTGACATGTCAAGGTTTTCCCACTGACATGTCAAGGTTTTTTCCCATTGACACGTCAAGGTTTTTTCCCACTGACACATCAAGGTTTTTTCATTAACACACCAAATGAAAAAATGACCTTGTAATACCCTAATTCTAGAAGGTTCCAAAAATTCTTGTTATAAGCAGTTGTTTTGCATGTAGACAGGTGTATTTTGAGATTTTGATAGCGATCATGTTGTCTCTTGATTTCTGGTGGTGATACTCTTGTGAGAAGCTTGCTCTACAAGTATATTGTAATCTTTTTATTTTTGAATAATATATTGGGTGGCTTTTGGAGTGTGGGGTTTTTCTCCCAAAAGGGGTTTTTCCATGTAAATCATTGTGATGTGGTATGCATGATATTTGTTTTTATTTTTGTTTAAGTTTTTGTAACTTTTAAAGATTTGTAAAGTTTTGTATTTTCTCCTCTCAAGATTAGTGTAAGAAGTTGTTTCACTTCCTTAACTTCCTTACACAAATCACCCTCTCCCTGGAAAGCTACAAGTAGCTTATGCTAAGCTAAGGATTTCTATCTCATCTCAAAGGATTCATATGGTGAGTAAATTCAAGGTGCGGCGCTACACCTCTGCACTGAGAATGATACTAAGAACTTAGTAAAAAAGGGTTGCTTCTAAAAGAGGTTTCTAGTCACAACTCAAGGACTTGATGACTTGCGAGCACACAACAAGTCACTTAAGGATTTAACCAACCCTACTTGGGGCTCTAACTACCTCACACAAGTGTGGGTATCTCCCCTTTCAAATTGGCATTACTGACAAGGCTAACGCCAGTTTGAACTTGGCTTTCACCTTATCCTTTTATATATTGGCCCAAGGGTTGATTTGGGTCATACCCCTTGGTGTGATTACTTCTCCAAAGGTAGGCCCTCTACAAAAAAAAAAGATGAAGTGATTTCACTTACACCCAAGTTCCACACTTGTGGCAAGGGGAGAGGATACTTTCACTACACCTTATGGGTTCTACAACACAAAATTTATGCAAGCACACCAAAAAAAAAAGACAATGGTTCTTTTTAATCCCAAAATTGAAATGTTCCTATTTTAACCAAAAATGAAGACACTCAAAAATCCCTACAAAACCATGAATTCGTAGTTTTGAAAAAGAAAAGTCTTCAATCAACTGTCCTAGAAGCAAACAAGTTAGTAGTTTTGACGATTTGTCTTCTCCAAAACGCATGCCACATGCTGAAAATAGAATATTAGCAACCCAAAAATTCCTATCCTAATGCAAACAAAAAGGAAAATCTAAAAAGTTTCAAATTTAAAATTTTTTACCCAAGAATAGATAGTTGCATCACTTTATTCTGCAAATGCAGTGCAAAAGATGTGGCTTACAAAATGATGATTGTGGCTTAGGGTTTGACGATTGTGGTGGACTGTTCTGCAAATGTAGTTTATTGATATTTAAATGTGTTTTTCTAGCTAAATACAGTTGCATTATTATGTTCCTTGAATGCATCACTATTGGATTTTCATCACTCCATCAGTAAATGCATCGTTTTGTCTTGTGGTTGTGTCATATTGTCTCATGGTTGCATTGCACAAACCCTCAAAACAAACAAGAAAAAAAAAACATGGATTTCTACAATTTTTTTTACTTCACATCGGGTTCACCAATGTAGGATAGGGTTAAATTTGTAATCAAAAGGTAAAGATCAGTAGCAACCACAACTACTTAAAAATCTAAACCAAAATGACCCAAATCCAAACAAGAAAGCACAAGATAACAAAGGAAATCAAATGAAAACAAAACAAAACTAAAATTACCATGCTAAGGTTGATTCCTCTTCCTTGCATCTCCTCCATTTTGCTGCATTTGCAAGCTTGTCCTCAAATTTTGTTGTGTTCAAGTACCTGTAAGTGACAATGATGTGGTAGCAAGAATTTTGGAGATAGTGGTTGTAAGGTTGGAATGAGGGAGACATATCTCTTTTATAGAAAAGCTACTAGAATGAGTGGTCAAGATTGAAAGCCGAGAAGATTCCAAGGTCAATAGTTGAGGTTGTGTGCACCACAAAGTGGTAGGGTTGGGGATGGCTAAGGATAGAAAGTCAAGATTAAAAGAAGACCGAAGGCGATCAATGGTTGAAATTCAAAGGAGAAAGTGGAGGAAATCAAATAATACTATTTAATTTGAGAAGGCAATCTAGACAATTAAATAATCATATTATTTAATTTGGGAGAGGATGTGGAGAATTAAATAATCATAAATGATTATTCATTTATGGAGAAAGAGGGAAATGGTATTTAATTAAAATGATTATTATTCAACCATTTAATTAAACATGGAGGAAATGGAACAGGGGCATTAAATAATTAAATTAGATTAATTATTCAATAACAGATGGAAGGCGTTAAATGAATAGCCAAATAATTATTTAACTATAGACAAATCAATGAGAATTAAATAAATGAGAATTTATTTAATTATAGAAAGTAAATGGATATTAGTGACGTAATTAAATAAATATTTAATTTATTTAATTGATCAAAGAAGAATAAAGAAAAGGAAATTAATTAATTAAATAATTAAAATTATTTAGTTAATAGAGGAATGTGACTTTAGAAGATAATCAAATAATTAAAATTATTCAATTATGCCAAAGAGAGGAAATTGATGTAGAAAAATGGCGTTTGCAGGTTCAAGACATTTTTCAGTGTCTACACCTATATATATGGTTCAGTGGTTGAGGCATAGGTTATGTTGGTTAATTATCCAATAGCAGATGTAGCAAATATACTTTTAGTTTTAGTTCTTGTTTTTACATAGACAATGCCCATGATTTCATGAATAAGATATCTTAGCAGAATCTTAGATTGTGATAGTTTGAGTTATGCAATGAATGGTTTTTATTATTGTCATGATTATGTTAATCCAAGGAGCTAGATTTGGGTTAAATCAGTGGAGACAGTCACTTGAGCAAGGACCAGTCAAGGTAACTATCCCCACTTTATCTTTTGTACATTTATCTTTGTTGTAGCAGTTACTTCATGAATATTTGTTATCTTAATTAGATTCCTTATGTACCATTATGAATTAATTCATGAAAAAATATTGTTTTACATTCATTCTTTAGTTTGCTTCAACTTTTTATACTCCAGAGAGTACGTTTAGTTAAACAATACTGGTTAATTTTAGGATTCATTTCTTGACAGTGAACTAGTCATAGTCTTACGCTGTAGGTATCCGTAGCAATAGTGCTAGCATTAATTCTTTTACTGTTACATATTTTTATGATTTCTCAGCAAGTGTAAACACCTATGCTAGGATGATTTAGGTGGTCCAGAGTCTTTGAAACCACATACAGTACCAACATCATCACAAGCCTACATTAGCCCTGGTTGATAATTCAATGAAGGTCTTTTCAAGGGTTTAGTGGACTATTCAGTTAGGTTTTCCTCTGAATTGCATGTTTGACATCAAGTCTATTGAACATTAGTAGGGAATCTACACCCATCATCTTTTACATCCTCCTATGTGGTGCTTAAGGGGGGTGCTAGTGTAGGTTTTTATTTCCTAGTGGGATATTTAATTTTCCCTTAGTTATAGGTTTTTCCTACACATTTATTAAGCTTGCTTAGGATAATAAAGTGAGTTAATTATTTAATAACTAGGATATGAAGTGGTGAGTTGTTCCCCACCTTTTAAGGATGGAGTATTTACTTTTTCATCACTTTATTTAATGTTGGTGGTTATTGGTTGTTAATTATCATTGGTTGATTTTCCACCCACATCCTCTCCTTAGTTCTATATAAACTCACTACCAAGCTTGTATTTTTCATCTTCAAAGCTCTTAATGGATTCTATCATATCGACATTGCATAATCTCTCATATTTTTGGTTTGCATTCTTTATACTTTTCCAATTTATGTGACTTTGATTTTATCTTAAAAAGTTTCCTGGGTTATCCAATCTATTTTAGATTTCTAACAAGGACAACCATAAAATTGGGAATGAATGTATTCAAGGCACAAAAGGAGAGGTTACATAACCTCAATACACCACACTAAGATTATGCAAAAATAGAGGATGCAATGGCATGGTCAGTTTATCAAGACCAAGGAGTTTAATACATGTGATTGGGCACTAATTTATGATTCATGGTATAAGGATTACAAAGGAAAACTGTAAACTAGATGGCTTGGGCCATATGAAATACAAATATTTTTTCTCAATTGAACAATCTAGTTACATACTATTGATGATGTAATCTTTTCACTATTAGTTAATGGCCATTGGTTGAAATTATATAAGAGGCCACTACATAAGGATGATTTCCTACTATCCTTACAACCTTAATTCAAACAAAAAATATAAACTTCATCAATAATAGCAAGCAATTCATTAGAAATAGCAATAGATGGACTACACAACTTGCCTCCTACTATTTCATAGGTATAATCTTCAAAACTTGAATCACATGCACACACATGCACATATGACACTTAGAAATCTTAATTTATTGATGAAAACTAGCACTCATGGGACCTGCAACATCATTCCCCAAGGCACAATATTTAGAAGGGACCTGTTTCATTCATCAGCTTGTAGCATCCATCATTCACTTTCATTATATGCAACTTCACTTTTCCCTCAACATGTAGCAATCAAATCACGTTTTTTGCATCATCCATACCATGCAATAACTTTCACCTTTCCCATCATGTACTTTACACAACCTTTCATTCATCACTCCAAATTCATTGTGACATGTCACACTCATACTGAATTACACTTCAAACCATGACTACCCACAATTCATAACCATCAATTCATATAATTTCAAATCATCCTACATGGCTACATTCAATAATTTCCCATGCATCATACTTCATTTCATAGCATGCCAATAGGTACTCTTCGCATTAACTCTCATAATTAATAATAAAGCTTACTAATTTTGTAAATATTTATCATTCGTGCATGCATTTCAACTTCACATTTAAATTTCATTTACTTGTTATTTCTCACTCCACCCATTCCATACCTACTAATTAAGGACACTTAACATATTTTTTTGGGGGGAGGGGTATTCAAAGGCCATAATCCTTAGTTATTTCCAATTTATTGTCATTTAATTTCCTACCATTCTCAAGAAAAATGAAGAGTTCAAAAGAGAGAAAAGGTATCTAATGCAAAATTAGGTGATATAGTAGAATTGGGTGATACAAAAAACAAAGCAGAACAAAACTAGTGGAAGTGACTACAATTGAGGCGTTACAATGGGAGGTAACATAGTGAGGAGAGAGCCAACAACCCATAATTTTTTGCTAGAGGATAAACAATGTGCACATATCTTTTAACATGTATGCTATTTGGATTACTTCTTTAGACTCACAAAATTCAATGAACTCATGACTCAACAATTTGCTAGCACCTTGCAGAATGATGTGACAATTTTTAGGGGATTAAGAGTGGATACATCTGAGGCTATTATTGAAGAAGTATTCGGTCTTCCAAGGAGTAGAGAAGAGTTTACAGTAAGGGTTACAGATGCAATCACAACTAGAAATGAGTTCTCCTTTCTGAGTGAGAATTTGGACTCCTCTCAAGATATAAAACATCTATCTTTACCATAGCTTTGGGCCTCTGTAGCCTCACACATTATTAGGTATTTAACTTGTGATAGGAGACAATCACTATTATACACAGTGCATTTTAATTTGCTTATCTATTTATACCATCAGAGGCAAGTAAATGTTCCAAATTTTCTTTGTATTTTATTGAAGAGAATGTCCTCAGAATGCAAGAGGAAAATAAATCAATGAAACTTGTCACATTTCTATCTAGTTACTTTACTGGTTAAGAGAAGTATTAGGGTTCAATTTCCCAATGTATCTTGGGAAGATTTTTTGAATTGTAACAATATCAACATTATTCCAATGCATAATGAAGAAGAAAGGGGCCAAGAACAAGAAGTAGAAGAACCTACCATGGTTGCAATTGAGGGAGATATACCCTCTGGTTCCTATATTGCAACACCTACCTGCAACATGAAGGAACCTAAAGATCAAAGATTGCAAGAAACACAAATTTTAGCCTTTGTTGAGTAGTCCGTAGTGGAAGAAGATCCAAAAACCCCAAATTCCATTAAGAGCCCATTGAGAGCAAAGAAAATAAAAAGTGGGGCTTCTATCTCTGCACCTGTGAAGGGGAAGAAGAGGGCCACACAATCAAGAAGGTAATCACATCATCTAAGGAAGAAGAGGCCCATGAAAGGAAAAGATAAAAAGAAAAAATAAGATGTGATGATTGAAATAGACACAAATTTAGAGGGAAATAGCCTTGGTGATGATACAAGAACACCAATTGTACAATCCCTGTATTTTACTAGTACTTCTGACTCAGATTTAGAAGACATTTTTGTTGCTAAAAAGAAGAGAAGAAGATATCCAAAGAACCTTATTTTAGAAGTTTTTATGTGTTCAGAGGAGGTAGGAGAAGAGCAGTTATTGGAGAAAGAAGAATTATTTTTGGAAGCAAGGAAGACAAATAAAGAACTGCAAGAGGCGTTGCAGAGAATTAAATAGTTAGAATACCTATTGAAAACATACCAATGAAAAGTTAGTGAGAGGGATGCAAGGATTAAGGAGTTGGAAGAAAAAATCCATAAAATTGAGCATGGATCAAAATTGGAAATTTGGGCATAGATTGCCATGGTTCAAAAAAATGGAAAAAAATCCAATTCCTAAGAGCTCAATTGAATGTATAAAGACTCCCATTGTACCTACTATTGTGTCATTGGGTATAGAGTTGTGGAAGAAAATGCAATATTTTTCCCAAAAAGAGAAAGATTGGGAAAAGGAAAAAACAAAAATGATATCTACACATTCTAGGATAGTTGAAAAGAAAGAAATAAAGGTGAAGCTATTAAAGGTGAAAATTGAGAAATTGACAGACAAGATAGTTTAATTGATGAGATGTAGACTACCTACTAGGGTGTATACCTTATTTTTAAAAGAAAAGTTTTTATGTTTTTAGTTCAGTTAGATAATTAGTGATCTCCTTATTGCAATGAATTCAAGATCTTCATTTTTAGAAGCTTTCTAAAGGTCTACACTTGAAATGAAAGACCAGTTGTGTGAGTTCTATTTGCACAATTTTTTCCTTTCATATGATACAACACAGAACCCACTAATGTTTGTGGGAGATCTCCAGATCATGGCTTTAATTTCTTATGTTAGAAATGAACATCAAAGGGGGAAGGTGATGCATGAATATAATGAGAGAGAGAAATCTCCCCCTACAACTAGGGTTGCACATGGGAGTAATATCTAGTATTGGGAAAAATTAGTACCAATATTAAATGAGGGGTTAATGGTTTTGTAAGCTCATGGTATTAGTCACATGGTTTTATGTAATACCACTTGGTGGTTTTGTGGGAGCTTGTTTCTATAAAAGCAAACACATCGGTAGTTGTTTAAGGTTGTTAAGTTGACAAGTTAGATCTTGTTAGCATTTGTGAGGGTTGAAGCATGGCACGAGATGCGTGGTTTCATGCTTGTTCACATGGAGTGCTAGTAGAGGGATTAATGTTTCAAAGGTGTTCATGGAGGACTCTAAAGATGTATTGTAATATTTATTGTTGAATAATACATGAATGGTGGATGCTTTTGGAGGTTGGGTTTTTCCATTTTGAGGGTTTTCCTAGGGTATATCTTGTGTCATCTTTGATGGTATGTTTTCTATTCTTCTGCATATGGATTCTAAATACTTGTTTGCATAACTTTCTCTATTTGGGTTATGTGGAAATTATCTTGGGTGGATGCATATTTCCTTTTATATACTAGGAACATGCAAAATAATGTTCCAAACATGTCAATAGGGATGTACACTAAAACAAGTCTATAAAAACATGGTGAATGTTGTAAATTATATAATTTTTAACTTTACAATATCAACAATTTTTAGCTAAGATGCAACTAGTTCAAAATTCCTGCAATTGAGTTGATGTGTTAACTACAAACATATGTCAAGGAGGAGATCTAGAGGGAGAATGAATGAGATGAGGGATACATTTATTTACATGAAATTAACTTGACCATATTCACAAAAACCTTTATTAATAAATATTTGATTGTAGCGAATTTTATAATTTTAATGAAATAACTATTTACTTTAGTAAATAACTATACATTTAATAAATAAATAATACATATATTTTTAAAAAATGTTTATGTAATGAATAATACGTTTTGATTTTTTTAATATTAAAAAAATAAAATAACTCTTCAAATAATTATAAAAATAAAGCTAATTTTATTTAAGTGCATAACTATTAAATAAAATAGTAAGTAAAAGTTTTGATGCTTAAACTATATTTAACTATACATAGTATAAGTAAATTTATGTACTTATAAATAAAATAGTTACATATATATAATATTTATTATACCTTCATAATAAAAATCAAACAAAAAAATTATAAAATAATATATAGTAAAAATAGTAAGAAAAATTATTGAAATAACATAGATATCTTAAATATATTTGTGTAAAACAGGTTAAGAGATATCAATCTTGAGGTACCTATCTAACACGTCTTAAATTCAATAAACATGCCTCAAAACTAATATCTCTTGACATATTTTAAATAGATATATTTAATATAATTATACTAGCTTAAATTATTGTTTATGAGCTATTATTAGTGATGTTTTTAGTTTAAGGTATATAAATTGTTTATACCTTAAAGTTTCTCATTACTTATGCTCAATGCAATATATGAGGAGTGATTCTTTCCACAATTCCCCATCAATAATAATTGAATTCCTTGCCATACACTAATAACATTACCCGTATAGTTAAACAATCAATTTATTGTTAATATAACTAACACATTTCTCAACTTTTTTTATAAATCATTTTCATATTATAAACAATACCCAAACACTTCAACTATCAATTGCTAACCATGTTTCTTCAACTTTTTTATAAATTATTTCCATAATATTATAGATCATCCAAACCCAAATTTATTATCACTCTCTAATTAGCTAATCCTTTTGGGTCTACCAAAATACAACCATTAAAAAACATTAAATTGAAAATTGAAATTCATAATTAAATAATTAGAAAATTTCTAATGCACCATCCCAAATCTAGCAAAACTTATATTTTACACAATCATATTGAATTGTTTTGTTCTCCATAGCTATCTAAATGATTTAAGGCATTTTTAAGAGACAAGAATAAAAAACAAGGAAAATGACCAATGTGACAATTTTGTTGTGGAAGAGATAACTTATACCATTATAAAAGCATTTGATCATTGGGTTTATAACTGTTCGATTGATTATGTGTACAAACAATAAAATAGTTGAATACATATCAAAAGTCATCATATAGTGCATGTATAATGTTTTTCAAGGTATTAAAAGACTCAATTCCAATTGACATGCCCTCTTACAAGTGGTGTAGCACTCCATATAATATTTATAAAACCATAATAATGGACAAGTCCATGTGCCACCCACTTTGTTGAAAATCTTCAAACATGTCCTTACAGAATATTTTAATTAACCTTAGACATCACCTAATAAGTCCAAATTTAGTTATGGAGGAGATAAAAAGTTATCCTGGACCCCATGGCACTAGTGGATGTTAACTAAATACAATGTTTATTTAATTGCCTTAAAGACTTTTTGACTAAACCCAAACTCAAAAAAATATTCTTTTAAAATTCATTAAAACCAACAAAACCATTCTTTTCAAATGATTATAAAACTCCCTTATAAAGATACAATTATGGGTCATGATCCATCCTTTGCTATATTGACCAAATACATCTTTTAATTATTAAATTTCTTGTGTACTTTCATATTATCAAATGTTTCTAATAATGATACTCAAGAGTTTATAAAACCTAAAAGTAATAACAAATTTACTTTTAAATCAGATACTCTAACATAAAAATTATAAAGTATTTGCCTCAATGAATTGTCCTTGACAAAAATGTTGTTTACATAAATTTTTGTAAGAAAAAGCTGCTACATAATGTGACATTTATAATGAATATAGTATTGAGATGAAACTATTCAAAAATGGGCTTTATTCCTAACATACTTTACAACTTTACACAAGTTTGATTTAGTAATTATGGAACCAAATTCAAAGCATACATTATGTCTTTCCGCCTCTCTTTTAGTGGCTTTCTTTGGGGGATTCTAAAGAAAGAGTTTTTAGGTTAAAAATAAAATAATTGTAGTACTATAAAAGACAAAGTTCAAAGACCATTATTTTGACTGTGAAATTATGGGAATCTTGAGAGTCCCATTAGAGTGGATGTTTTGTCAAAGGCACCCACAAAACCCGGAGCATAGAAATCTTTATATTTGAAGTCAAAGAAAGGTCCAATTGTGTGAATTGAATTTCATAATTGTAATTTGCACTAAACTAGAAGCTCTTTGGATCCACGCCCATGCCAACATCATCCCAATGTTCATATCTTATTTTGTTCTTTAAAATATGATCATGGTTCACGATATTTTATGAAATGAAACATGTATTCGTTGAATCATATCATATTTTAATAAGCATAGTCTAGGAAATAACAACTCAATCATGAACTGTCATTCCATAACTAAAAGAGCAATATAAAAATATGTATACTTCTTTTAGTAAAAAAATATATGTTTATACAAATTTTTTTTTTATGTTTGGCTTTTTTTAGATTGTGGGTAGTCCTTATAAAGTGCAGTGTGTTTGGTAAACTTTTTTTTATGTGATTAGTGATGTTGGTACAACATGTCTTCCGGTACCATGGGGACGGGGGAGATTGGACTTTTTTTACGTGATCAGTGATGGTGCAACATGCCCTTTGATACCACGGTGATGGGGAAGACTAGACCTCGTGACCTCTTGCCTACAATAGGATACTTCAGCCAATCAAGTGAAGGCCCCCACCTTATTTTGGGTTTATTTTGATTAGAGTATTATTTTATAATAAAAGAGTTCATAAGTAGTAGATTTTTGAATGAAGTCGGCACATGCCATTATCTTATTTTGATTTTATCATTGCTTATTCTTAGAAATTGATCTTTATCGCTAAATCTCTCATGCCCCAACCTACACCAAATTTTTGAGTATGGAATTGATCCAAATCATTTTTATTGTCATTGATTTGAACATTAAACTTTGGAATTTAAATTCAAATTAAATCCTTATGACTCCCTCCCACCAGCCACTATGAGCTGACCCAACACATGTTTGTGTTAATTTGCATACTATGTTATACTAAAATATGTTCAATCATTCATTCATTTTGAGAGGGCCTACGAATCATTAGAAGAGAATTCACATTAGAACATCATAGTAAAATTGTAGAGCATCTTAATACATAATCATTCGAGGCCCATTATACACTTATTTTCCTCAATCTTTGTTCATAATTGTTGAATTGGTCCAAATAGGAGTCTAATTGAGAAGAACATGACCATCTTGTGATCTCTACAACATGCCCCTAATTTTCTAACTTTGGGGACCCTTATTGCGATTTTATAATTTGTTTCTATTGTGATTCTTGGTGATTTTATCTTCTATCTTATATTTTTATGCTAATTTGTTGCTAAAATGGTCTGTTGAAGGACATATGCTGTGTCTTCTTGATTAAAAATGTGAAACTGATACAATGGAAGTCATTTTATATTCTTTAAAGGTTTAGAGTTGGAGTTTTATAGTGACACACAAGTTGCTAATGAACTCTAAACCCTAGCCCACATTATTGAAAAGCCTTTTTGAAACCCCATAGACTAAAGTGGTGTTTTATGTAAATTCCTTTTGAAACCTTAAAATGTTTGGGTAGGTGGTGTTGAATGCGTAAGACAATTGAGAGGGGGGGTGAATCAATTGTACCTTTAACTTCAAAACCCTCACAAACATTTAGATCCACATTAATTCAATTAACCCTTTATTTGTTAGAGTGATTTACCATGAAAGCAGATAACAAAATTAGAACCAAAGCAACACAATGCCCAAGGAAACATTAGATTTATGTGGAAAACCCAAGAAAGGAATAACCACCACGAGGATTAGCTCACAATATAAAGTAATATCAACATCGATTACAAAGGGCTCACTGCTAGAGGGATCACTGCCCCAAAAGAAAGTAAGGCTCGTTGCCAAAGGATCATTGCTAAAATAGAAAAGAAGATAAAGAGGAGTGTTACAATGAGAAATCCATTTCAATGCAACATAATATTCCACCACAACATCACCAACCCTTTGGTAGTCTTACTGAAGATAGTAGACACCTTCTGCTCACTACATCGAGTAATCTAACACATGAAAGATCACACTCAACTGCACAAATTTGTACCTCACAACTCTGCAACTCGCATCATTCACATCACACACTTCTATCTTATCATCCCTCAAAAACTCAACTCATATTTATATCATCTTCAACCTTGAAAAAATTCTCCAAGGTTAGCTATGCACCTCAACCATGCAAATTTAAATTAGGTCAACACCAAAAAAATTTCATTATGGAATGGAATGAAGGAGAGCCACAAAACACCTTAGCTAGGACCTAAATCCACTCATACATACCACACCATGCTTCCACAAACATTGAAGTGGCTTTGCGATTGGTGAAACACCTAATGTCGGCTAAACCTATGCAAACATCATTAAAATTTAAGTACATGCTTCCTCAAAACCAAAGATGACTCACGGACCACACACCATGCTTGAACATGATCTATAATATTCCACAAACACCCTGGAAACCAAAAAATTCTTTCACAACAACTTTTACCTAAAGAATGTACACTCCTAGTACACTCAAAAAATTCTTCCATACACTGCAACTCAAGAAATCAACTTTCAAAGTACCAAACCATGAAAAAATTCAACCGAAGAAAGATACAAACACTATCAACACCCTTCCAGATCTGCAAGACCTAAAACCACTTTGCAGAGAAATGCAGAGCAAAAAAATTTCTCCTAAACACCTCTGCAATACACAATCCACACATTGGTGAACACACCTTCTTCTGCACAATGATCCAACACACCAAATTTTGATTGCAACACCTTTGAACACCTCTAATCAATATATCCAAAATCCACAAGAAAATCTTCAACATAGAAGAAATGTATAGCCAAAACACAATGCTACTCTATCACACAAAACATCACTCCAACACACCGTTCCCTCTTTTTACTCAAATTTTTTCAAAAGCACTTGGAAACCAAGCACCAGAGAAACATCCTCAACATATTCAACACTTCCATATCACAAACAAGCCAATTGCAACATAGCAACTCAACTATACATCCATAGATAGAAGCTTATCAAAGCAACACTAGAGGTTAAAACTAGTACCGTACTAATGACAACATAATGAAACTAATCAAAGCATCTTTAGAGACAACATCAACTCAATACCAACTGCACATTGCAACAAACTCTTTCTCACACTATTGACACCAATGACAACACATAAGCTTGTTGACATCAATGACAACACCAACTGCACATACTTGCAACAATATCCCCCTTTGTCATTGATGGCAACACATGATGTCAAAAACTATCAACAACAGGCACAACTCTGATCCTCAATATTCTACTCCATACCAACTCTTCTCTTTTCTTACTTTCTCCCCTATACACAACTATCTTATTACTCTCTCTCTCTCTCTCTCTCCCTTTGATAACTGAAACTTTTCTTTTTCATATTGTTCTCACCCCCTTTGACATCAATGGAAAAGGGAAAAATATTTGCATCTCTCATTCTCCCCCTTTGACGCTAATCATATTGTTTACCACTACTCTGTAACTTCCTCTATTTTACTGTTCTGCATAATACCCCTTAGGAGCACACACCAAACTACATCAATCAACAACCACTACATAATGACAAATCTCACTCATCCTTACTACAACAACCAATGATGTTACTCCCTACTCCCTTCGAGAGGTAGCCACCAACATTAGTCCAGACCAAAGAATTAATTTTGAGATCCACTGGACTGATGCATCTCCTTATGCATCTAGTTCAAAAAAGGAGGGGCAATAACCTCCAACTTCTCCTAGAGATACTCAAAAGTATCCTTAGGAAGAGCCTTAGTAAATATATCAACAATTTGATCCTTTGTAGGCTCATATTCAAGCTTCACTTCATTCTCTACAACCTTCTCTCTCAAAAAGTGATACTGAATTGAGATATGCTTTGTCCTTGGATGCATTACTAGATTCTTTGATATATTGATGGCACTTGTATTATCATAGAAGATAAAAATTGGTTCGTCATATACCACTCTAATATCCTTTTGTAAGCTAGGAGGACCAATCACACCAAGGCTCCAAGTCACAGAGAGCCGAGAGCCAAGGGCTACCCCAACTTACCTCAAAATTGGATAAGAGTTCTTAGGTCAATTATAGAGAATGATGAGCACTCTCAAGTGCTTCTCTCACTCTACTGATCCAAATGTTTGGATGGGGCTAAACAAGCCAATTTCTAGAATTCAAACCGTACCTCAGATAGTTCTCTACTTGAGGACAATAACACAAGTTAGGGATGACAATGTGACACGCTGATGTCTCTCTGGGGTGATGGCGTCCAAATGACCATAAAGGGTAAAGGAATAGTACAAAATGCCAAAAAACCTACTTATAGTCTAGCTAATGAAGTTTAATGAATCAAATAGAATAACAAAGTACAATAAATGACTATAAAGATGACAAAAGGAGATGATACAAACAAAGGTGACAAAGATCAATTCACTAGGAGTCCAGTTTTCCAGCCAGCTCCACATGTAGACGTACCTACACACAGCCAAGAGAGGAAAAATGTTGGGTTTTTATAGGGGTTTTCCTTAGTCAAAACCCCGCTTTGGTGTTTCCACCTCCACGAACAACCAAGAAAGCCATGAGATAGAAAATGTGATAAAGGAAATAGTAAGAAAGAGTATCGAACAATCACAACATTATGCTATGTAAATCAAGAAATAATATCACCTTCTCAATCAAGGTGCCCTCAAGCACATAGAGGAGGATGCAAGCTCGATAAGGTCTACACTACAACAACAATGAAGAAGTAGTCTCTCGGGACACCAAGTCACAACTCCAATGGTGGAAAAAGGTGCAACAAGATGTGAAGAAGATATGTTGAATTGCTCAAGAAGTGCTCAAAATATCAAGTTGGTGTATAAAATTTCTCAAGAGATTGTAGACGATGGAATGAATATGGAATGGATAAATTTAAAAGAGAAAAATGGGAGGGAAAGAGCCATTCTTGGGTTGGCTAGTCGACACAGAGGCATTATGCTTCATCCCCAATGGGAAATGTAATGTCCCTGTAGACTCCAGAGGTAGGAATTTGTCAAGGATGACAACACACCATGTAGACATTCGCACACCACACATGCATCCCTAACAAAAATTCCCCCACCGACACAAAGGACAAGTGCCAAGTGGATACATTGTAGATAGGTGATGTATAATTTCTTAGTCGGATTTGATTTTTCTAATGTAGGGGGTGTAAAAGGGGAATTTGTGAGAGGGGTGAAAATTTGCTCGTATACATTTTTCCCCCACTTGAGCGAGCATGAGTGTCAATGAATGTTTGGTAAAGTAGATTGAAAATTTTAGAAATGTATATCTGAACCATCAAGGAAGTAGACTATAATTTGGCGAGCTCAACAACATAGGGTAGGAAAATAACTCCATAGGTACTCTCTCATGAGGAGGTTTGAACAAAGGACTCTATAGATCCTCAAAACTATAGAGTTGAACAAAGAACATTGAAGGCTTGTAGACCGACGATGGACAAATCTTGTAGGATGCAAGCACTTCAAAGATCCTCAGACCTGCAAAGAAGGCACCCTCTAGGTATTCTCTTCTAAAGGAAGCTCAGTGTGAGGGGACCCTGCAGAGTTGGACTGGAAAACAACTTCACAGGCGCACCTACAAAGCAACATGTTAATCTGTAGATAAAACATGTTAGAAAACAAAGAGAAGTCATGCAGGAAAACAAGCAAACGGTCAAAAAATTGAAGGAAGAGATTTCAAAGGGGTCCCTTGGGAATCCTTCGAAAGAAAATGGGTCCACTCAAGGGACATGCTATTTGAAAGTGTAGGCATAGTTTTTCATAAATCAATTCAACATCAAGGAATCCTTTTGAAAGATGTTCACTACATCAAGAAATTCAAAAGGAAGTAAATGCCTCCTCGCGAGGGGAAGGTCGAGGCTTCTCCTGTAGGAAAAGTTGCTTCCACCTTGGAGGAAGTTCTTTCTTTACGAACCCATGACAAAGGAAACATATTCCACTAGGGGTCCTTGTTGAGAATGCAATTTCTGAAAATATTTTGAAAATATTTTCGAGAAAAGATTCATTGGCCACCAAATGCATTTTCTAAAAATAAAAATTGACATGATAGCCCCCCCTTAGGATGGTGTGTACTAAATGCAGAGGCACGTGACATCCTAAGGATAGAAAAGAAAGAATGAAAAAGTGATGTTGTGGCTCATGGAACATAGCAAGATGTCACCATGGTAATGTTATCGTGCATGCGAGGGACAACACATGAACACCACAACATCACAAAGAAAGCATGAAAGATAAGAGAACAATAGTGTAAAGAAAGACAATAATATCATGAACAAGGGACATAGGGGCGATTTGATATCTTAGGGTCAGAGTTGCTCATAAATATAGATAAGTATAATAATAGTATATTAATGAACTGTCATCAACCCCCTACTATATCAAACCATATGAAGAATGCACAAGAAGAAAAATAAAAAATAAAAAATTGGATCAACATGGAAGGGAAGCATAAATTCCCCCAACACTTTGCATTGTCCCCAATTGTTGAAAATCAATACACATAATAGAGGAAGAATGATGAAACAAATAAAGGAAGTTGTATGACACATAAGCACTCATGTATCCAAGCACCTATGAGGGTGACATGGGTCATCCAAGAACACACAACACAAGCACGGGGAAACACAAACACACACACAATCTACTCTATTAATAAAGAAGAGGCATCCCCTAGTCCTCATCAACCAAGAGGTCATCAACCTCCCAATATAGATCATTATATGAGGAAGAAAAATGAGCCTGCAAGGGTGGAATATCAAGGGGGAACCCTTTGACCACCCACAAGAAGAGGAAAGGAAGAAGGCCCTATGAGGTCTTCTTCACTTAGTTCTTGTAGGGTAAAGGTCAATTACTTCACAAAGATTGCTGAAAGGGTCATGACCTCATCTAGAGAGTTAAACATGCACTTCATAGGAGTACTATGTGTTGTCTTAATGGATGAGGGAGGCAGTGACTGAGATCCACTGCTAGGGTCACTGAGTGACTCGGGAGTAATGACGAACTCTAGGGATGTCAAAACTTCTTTCATCACTAGGATGACACATGCTAATGTATAACCACCCTTCAAAGAAGGTGGACTTCTCTTCGACCCTCATTGATAGTGGGGCCGTCATCCATCTTCCATTTTGTCAGAGGATGCAAGATCCCCACAGACGAGACAAAAGGCACGGAGGAGGAGGAGAAGACTGCGGCAGACATCATTGAGGTGTTCGACATGTCCATGGGATTTGAGAATGGTGGGATGTTCAGGAGGGACATCAGGAGAGGCAACTCATTTGAAGGAGCAATAAACAACTGCACCTTTTTTAGGTGAGGGTCACTTACACTCACAATAGGAGCTGGAAGCAGCACCAAGGATGATGAAACTAAAGAAGAGGGGATGGGAGAGGAGGATACAACAACATATCCCAAAATAGGGGCTGTCGACTCCCCTTCTTTGTGAGTGGCCTGCTCAGTGGCCAAATCCTTTCTTCGATGCTTGTGCTCATGCGCAAGGCAGTTCCTGTGACTCTGAGAGCTAAAGTTCAAAAGTTGATATGAAATAGAGGACTCCTGCTCAACCATCGAAGTGTCCATCATGGTCATTTTTGATAGAGGGAGAAACTCCTGGATGAGAGCAAGAGGGAGAGATTGAGGAGAGATTGGAGTGACAGTGGGGGAGTTAGCTCTAAAACCTCAACAACGGGCCTCTTCCCATTCATTTCCTTGGGGCTAGGAGTGGTAGGAGGCTACAGAGGCTGAGACATAGAGGGCTCCCCACGAGGACCCTTCCCCTTACCATACATACCGAGCCGAGGGCCCATGGGTAAGGTAGGAAGGTCAAATACCTGAATCTTAGCTTTATGCCAAGTAGGCACCATCATAATTCTTATGTGAAAACTAGGAGTAGTCACCCAAACCTCCTCTTTGGGAAGGGCGGTAGGGGTAGTTCCCTAAGCACGAGAAGGCTTCTCCTTTCCCTTCCAAGAGGAGGGGGCAACTTGTTGCTGCACTACTAGGTGAGTCACTTTCGGCTGTCCTTTGCCCCTAGTTTTGTACTTCACATAGTTTCGGTAAGTAGGTCCATTCTAGGAGGGAGCAGACCAACTAGGGCAGGCCAAAAATGATCCAAGGAATAACCCCCACGGGATACCAATAGCTAGTATCTAGTGTTGTGTACAACATGCACAACACATTCGTGAGAGAACTTTAAAATGGAAGCGATTCCATTCATTGAAGCTAGCCATGGGATGTCCAACTTCACCCTGAGCAGATCAGATTCTAGAAAGACATTGAAAGTTGTATCCATAGTCCTAGGTCCAACTAGGACAAAAAGAGTTATAAAGCCATATGGATTAAGATAGAGACCATAGTGTGTACATATGATAGATTTCATTTTATCATATTCCTCCCTCTGTAACGAGTTTAACCATAACATCTCCTTCGTAATAACATTCACCTGACTCACAGGGTCAACTAGGATTCCTGTCACAATGTTTCCATTGAGGCAAGCAAGAATGTATAGAGGGGAGGGCTTATTATTCAAAGGCAAGTCCTGCGAGGTGAAAGTCACATCTGGTGAACCAGTCACAGGATGCGGGAGAGGAGTAATCAAAACTATATTAACATACGCCGAAGGCTTAGGAGAAGCATCAGAGGGGTCAATAATCAAGTTTGTAGAATGGGATAGAAATGGGTTCATGTAAATTTGCAACTTGTTATTGGCCTTCACTACTGACTTATTTGTATTTTGCTTCTTCCCATCGAGATGGATGGTACCATCGTTGATGCAATCCTATATCTCATGATGTAGGAACATGCAATGCCTAGTATCATGCTCGTTAACGTGATGGTACTAAAAAAAGGAATTCCCATCATACCAATCAGTATAAGGATCCTTCAAAGGTTGAAGTTTTTCTAAGGTTATGATCGTATCCTTCAATAACTTTTGTAAAATAGAAGAATAATATTTAGCTAACTTTGTAAACATGTTGTTGCATCTGAGGCCACGATCATTAATTGCAGCGACCACATTCATGATAGCTTTTCCTTTACTTGAAATAGACACAATATATTTTCCTTTAGAATGGGAGTGCAAGGAGGATTCCCCAAACTGAACCACCATTTACTGGTATTCCTATAGCACAACACATAGATGTGTAAAGGAAGGGTATTTCATTAAGGAAATTTTTTCTTACCAAGATCATTGCAGGTTGCCTATGAATACCTTTTTCACATTTGAGTTGGGAAAAGGGTATGAAATTTGTGAAAAGAGAACTTGGTATCACACTATGAAGTCAGTTATCTTCTCATTTTCTCCCTTCTTACATCAGGCGAGATCCAAGAAGGTCATCTTCAGACCAATATTAGCCTATAATTAATAGAGAAACTGATTGATGAGCTGAGAAAATGAGAATATAGAATTATCTGGAAAGGAACAATACCACTCAAGTGTTGTATCTTTGAGAGATCGAAGGAAGAGTTTTTCCATTAGAGCATCGTGATGAAATAAATCTATTCACGTGGCATTGAAAGCTGACACATGCATCTGCAGATCCACTTTACCACCATACTTTTCAAACTTAGGAATCTCCATTCCCTACGAGAAAGGAGTAATCAAAATAGCCACTGACAAGGGACTATGTTGGAAGAAAGGTTGGGCAAAGGCTTGAGAAAGGCTTGCTAATTGGTTTTGCATCTGGTCCATTTTCTGAAGAAGAGTATTGAGAATAGGGTTAGAGGATGATAAAGGCCTAGTGGAACTTCCCCTAGAACCACTACCACTAGAACCACCTTTGGAGCTACCATTGGAGACACCACTGTGACCCCTTCCGGAGCCACCACTGAAACCACCAATGTGATCCTTGCTGGAGCCATCGCCATGACCTTTTCCACTGCTGCCACCACCAGCACTACCTAAGCCACCATCACCAGTGCCATCACTACTACCAAAGCCACCATTGCTCATCCCTCAAGAGCCACTACCGCTCATCCCTCTAGAGCCCCCACCACCAGGCACGGTAGGAGGGGAGAAACTAAAACCAAGGGGTATCCTACTTTCCTTGACAATGTTAGAATTTTGAGAAGCAAAGGAAACATTGATTGAGGGGCCTGTTTTGACCATGCATATAGATGTGGTAGATATCAGAACACCTATTTGTTTCTCATAGGTATCGAGCACCTCCCCTCAGGCAATACCCGATCTAGTGCTATACAAAGGGATGTATGCTTCAATTAGATCAGTGAGTCCACATTAGAACTCTATGCCTATCTGATCCTTACCTAACATATATCTCACCTTGCTAGCAAGTCTAGTGGCTCTCACCATATTCGGTGCTTTCTCCAAATGATTCACGAGGTCTAACAACCTTCTGTCTAATTCCAAAATATTTTTTGTAGGAATATGAACAACATCATCCTCATCCATAGACAAAGCTATAGGGGATGTTGGAGGAGTGGGTACATGAGTGGTCTCATCAATGAAACCCATCTTGTTTGTAAAACCTGTGGAAAAACCAATAGTATAGCCAAAAGTGACCATCTTTTCCATTGGTAAGTGTTGTATACTTCTCCTAACAATGTACCCAGAAGTCGTAGACTAAGTTGTGATGTTGATAAACCATCATAACACCCAAGTATAGCTTGATTGTCTAGTGCATAGGAAAAATTTTTGATGCAAAGAAACAGGTAGATGTTGTTCACATCGGGTTCACCAAAATGTAAGATAAGGGGACCAACCACACCAAGGCTCCAGGTCATGGAGAGTCTAGAGCGGAAGGTTGCCCTAAGTTACCTCAAAATTGGATAAGATTTCTTAGGTCAAGGATAGAGAATGAAGATCACTCTTAAGTGATTTTATCACTCTACTGATCTGAATGTTTGGATGGGGCTAAACAAGCCAGTTTCTAGAATCTGAACTGTACCTCAGACAATTCTTTGCCCAAAGATAGTAATGTGGGTCAAGGACGATAGTGAAACACATTGGTGTCTCTCTAGTGTTGTCATTTGAATGACCAGAAAGTGTAAAAGCATAGTACGAATTGCTAAAAAACCTACTTATAGTTTAGCTAATGAAGTTTAACGAACCAAAAAAAATAACAAAGTACAAGAAATGACTATAAAGATGATAAAGGAGATGATGCAAATGAAGGTGATGAAGATCAACTCACTAGGAGTCCAGTTTTCTAGCAAGCTCCACATGTACATGTACCTACACACAACCAAGAGAGAAAAAATGTTGAGGTTGTATAGGGGTTTGCCTCAGTCAAACCCTGCTTTGGTGTTTCCACCTCCATAGAAAACCAGGAAAGCCAAAAGATGGAAAATGTGATAAAGGAAATAGTAAGAAAGGGTATTGAACAATCACAAAAATATTATGCTACGTAAATTAAAAAACAATATCACCTTCTCAATCGAGGTGCCCTCAAGCATGTAGAGGAGGATGCAAGCTCGGTAAGGTCTACACTGCTGCAACAATGAAGAAGTAGTCCCTCGGAACACCAAGTCACAACTCCAATGGTGGAAAAAGGTGCAACAAGATGTATTGAATTGCTCAAGAAGTGCTTAAAAGATCAAGATGGTGTGTAGATTTTCTCAAGAGATTGTAGAAGATGGAATGGATACATTTAAAGATCAAAATGGGAGGGAAAGAGCCATTATTGGGTTGGTTGGTTGACACAAAGGTGTTACGCTTCATCCCTAATGGGAATGTAACATCCTTGTGGATTCCAGAGGCAAGAATCTATCAGGGATGATAGTGCACCATGTAGACATCCACACACCATGCTTTCATCCTTGACAAAAATTTCCCCCACTGACACAAAGGACAAGAACCAAGTGGATGCATTGTAGATAGGTGGTGTGGAATTTCTTAGTCGAGTTTTATTTTTCCAAAGTAGGGGGTGTAAACGGGAAATTTGTGAGAGGGGTGAAAATTCACTCCTATACACCTTTAATGTTTGCCTCATCCATAGAATTTGTGTGTAATAAGATGTTACTGCAATTTATTCTAGTTTTGTAGTAGATAAAGACAATGCATCTTGTTTCTTGCTTATCCATGACACCAATTTGCATCCAAGAAAGAATGCACCACCACTTGTACTTTTCTTGTCATCTACACAACTAGCCCAATCTACATCTGTGTAAGCACTCAGAGTAAATTTAGTATCCTTTGGATACCACAAGCCATGATCTGGATTTCCCTTCAAGTATTTGAGTATCCTCTTCACTGTTGCAACATGTGACTCTCTAGGATTTTCTTGAAATCTAGCCACAAGATAAACTGCATACATGATATCCGGTCTAGTAGTGGTTAGATATAACAGTCCTCTAATCATTGATCTATACTTTCTCTAATTAGCCTTAGGAGATTCATCATTCTTACTCAGCTTGCAACCAGTAACCATAGGGGTACATATTGGTTTAGAATCTTCCATTCCAAACTTCTTCAACATTTCCTTGACATACTTTAATTGTGAAATAAAAATACCTTTATCTATCTGATTGATTTGTAGCCCAAGAAGAAATTCATCTCCCCAAAAATTAAAATTTCAAATTCTTTCTGCATCTTTTATGCAAATTTCTTACACAGCTTCATTTCCCCAAAAAATTATGTCATCAAAATATACAACCACAATCAAGATTTGATCTTTTTCAACTTTGAAGTGAAGATTGCTATCTATGGTACCTTTATTGAATCCTTAATAAAACAAGTACTTGTAAGACCTTGCATACCAAGCTTTGGGATCTTGCTTCAACCTATATAACATCTTCTTCAATCTACAAACCATATCTGATTTATCTGATAACTAAAATCCTTCTGGTTGTTCTATGTATACCTCTTCTTCCAATTCTCAATTCAAGAAATTAGACTTCACATCCATTTGATATACTTTAAAATATTTATGTGCTGAAAAATCCAAAAACAACCTGATATCTTCCATCCTTGCCATTGGAGAAAATGGCTCCTTAAAGCCTATTCCTTCTACTTGTGAGTAGCCTTTACACACAAGCCTTGCCTTATTTCTTACCACTTCTCCACTCTCATTTAGTTTGTTCCAGAATACCCACTTAATTCCAATCACATCTTGTTTGTTGGTCTTGGGAAAAGTTCCCAAGTTTTATTTTTCTCAATCTACATTAGTTCTTCTTCCATAGCCTTGATCCAATACTCATCCTTGCATGCTTCAATCACTATTTTGGGTTCAACTTCAGAAAGTGAACATAGATTTACTTATTCTTCAACAACTTTCCTTCTTGTCAATACACCTTTGCTCTTATCACCAATGATCTGTTCTTCAGAATGATTCTTCTACACATACTTAGGAGTTTTAGGAATCTTTTTTGGAGTTTCTTCCTCTTCAATATGCACTTCTTTTTCCTTAGCCTTTTCTTCTTCTTTGCAAGAAGACTCATTTGATTCATATCTATCTATCACCACTAAATTATTTTGTAGGTATTCATCAACCTTGACACTTGCACTCTCAACAATCTTTCTTAGCCTCTTGTTGTAGCATCAGTAAGATTTGATTTTAGTAGAATATTCAAGATACCTTCATTGGACCTTGTACAATGCTACTCTGTCACGCAAAACACCACTACAACACACTATTTTCTCTTTTTATTTAAATATTCTCAAAAGCACTTGGAAACCAAGCACCAGAGACACATCCTCAACATCTTCAACACTTCCACATCATGACCAAGCCAACTGCAGCATAGCAACTGGAACATACATCCATAGGAAAAAGCTTATCAAAGAAACTCTAGG